>JAJOOS010003028.1:0-122940 GCA_029582725.1 Solanum chiquidenum | reverse complement strand
GTTACAATTGGAGGTCTTCAAGCTGATGTTGAGATAAAGAGAACTACAAGTAGAGGTCAGTTACAGACTACAACCAATAAATTAGTCATCAATTTCTTTTCATGGTCTTTTATTCGTACTGTCAAAATCACATACTGTATGTTGTTTGGACCACAACTTCTTCACATAAATGATACGTCTGCATTTTCAATTTCCTATTGCAGTTGGTAGCGGGAGAGGTCATTTCCCTCCAGGAAGAGGAGCAGGGTACCGAAATGACAATTTCAGGGGCCGTGGAAACTTTAGTGGAGGTCGAGGCTATGGTAGAAATGACTTTGTTGGAGGACGTGGCAGGGATCAAGCAGCCGCAGGACGAGGTGGTGAAGGTTACCAACAAGGAAGAGGGAGAGGCGGACGGAGAGGTGGCCTAAGCCAGATTCCTTCTTCAGCATAGTTTGGCTGGACAAGTTTTGTGGCAAATTTTGACCGAGTTTTGTGTTGCCATTGTGCAGCACCAGCAGAACAGTTTAGTTGTGCCGTTTAGTTTTGAAATCTTCCTTACTATACTTTTTTTCGTTTTTCAATTATCGGCGTTGTTTTCTTTCAAACTTCAACTAGCGAGCAACATTTTTTCCTTACTTAGTATTTTTATGTAGGTAATGTTATGTTATTCCTTACTTAGTATTTTTATGTAGGTAATGTCATGTTTCATGTTTCACGTTTCATAGATAGAACAATGTTATTAGGATTTTTTCATATAAATAGCTAGGATAATTATTTACAAAATTCTTGATTTATATAATCACAAATCGAATTATATAAATTTTAGGCGAATAGCAAAAATTAAAGAAAGAAATTATAGCTACAATTTACAATTTTCTTAGTTATAATATTAATATAGGTTAAATGTTTGTTATTTTGCGTCATTTTCACTTTATTAGTCAATTATACAAGTGTATTCAAATATTGGAATAATTATTTTTGCTTATCGTCAAACAGAACAAAAAAATACTATTGAAAACGTGTCGAGCTGTGATGTGGTAAAACAGAAGCAATTGTATGAGTTGAATAAATAGAGCAAGTTGCTCTATTTATATCTTGCGTGAGACAAAGCAATGTGATGCATCACTCTTTCCACTAGCCACGTCTTTTTTTTTCCCCAAACTTCTTGTTTAATCGGAAAAATCATATATACTATATTTATCTATAATTTAAAAAATTTATATATACTACTCCCTCCGTCTCATTTTAAATATGATATTAAATAGTTATCTTAAGTTTAAACTCCTTAATTAGTGATCCATTCACAAATCAAACCTCCCCCACACCGTCCACCAACCCTCTTTCCTTCTCCCTCTTTCTTCCATCTGCCGATGCCCCCCACCTCTCTATCTTCCATCTGCCATTGCCCCCACCCAGCCCTCTTTCTTCCTTCATCTTCTCCCTCTTTCTTCCTTCATCCTCTCAATACATATTTGCATGTTCAAATCAGGAGCAAAGGACATAAATGATCCCTAAACTATACTAGTAGGTTTAAAATAGTCTCTTAACTATACAGTTGACGGATATGGTCCTTTAACTATTTACCTTTTTGTCAAGTTTGGTTTCCATCAACTTTTTATAAAAATCGTCAACAAATATGCAGCAGTTTGGTGACGTTTTGGGAGCTGTTTTTGTGCAGTTTGATGCTGATTTTTGATAGTCTGATGCAGCAGTTTGGTGCTGATTTTTTGGTGGTTTGATGATGTTGTCTAGTGATGTGTTATGTATGGTTTGGTGCTGATTATGCAGTTTTTTGCTCCTTTGTTTGGGTGTTATGGTGCTGCAATTCGATCAAAGTTTGATAGTTGTTATTTTTTGTTGTAGTTTAAGTTATTTTCTGCACAACAATTGTTGAAAACAGAGCACTGTAGTTCAATTTAACGGTGTTAACTAACAATTTTTTTAAAAAGTGGATGGAAATCAAACTTGACAAAAGGATGGATAGTTAAAGGACCATATCCACCAACTGTATAGTTAAATGACTATTTTAGACCTACTAAGATAGTTTAGGGACCATTTATGTCATTTGCTCTTCAAATCTGCATTATACATATATGTTTTTATTTTATTGTTTAATTATTCCCATTTATCTTGATTTTGTGTTTGAGTTAAAAGTTCATAATATTCTGAAATTCAATTTTAAAAAGTTTAACAAATTAGGTTTTGTATTTTTTAATTTTGTTGTTTCTCAAACACTTTAGTGGCTGACCATTCTCGGATGATTTTTGTTAAATATACTACGCATTAACAATGTTGTACTAAATTAAACAACTTTTATTTGTTTATTTTCACTCATGAATTTCTCCTTGCAGGGACAGACTCTTCATCTGCCAACATTCAAACCTAGAATAGATCTAAATATAGGAACTTCGACCCAATCAAGATGGAAGAATTACACCAAAGTTTAATTAACAACACAAATATATCATTAGATATACATCAAGTGCAACAATGTTGAATACATATCAGGTGTATATATATCTAGTTAATATTTTATGTATCTGAGTTAAAATTATATGTATATATGAGAAAAAAATTCAGATGCTAGAAAAAAGGGAAGAATTTTGAAATTTTTTTACTTTTTTTTATTAATGAAAAGAAAAATACTATAATCTTGTGATTTATTCTTAAATTCATGCGTTTGAATTACATTCCATATTTAGATACACATAATTATATGTATATGCTTACTATGCATCTGAGATACATGTTTTTGAATATAATGTATGAAATTGATACTTGATACATCAAATTAATACTAGATATATATAAAAGATGCATGAACTTAAAATTAGATCTTATAAATATATACATGAAATTAATATTAGGTCATATAAATAGATACATGAAATTAATACTAGACACATACAATAAAGGGAAAATTACTTATATACACACATTTACTTACCTTAATATCCATTTATCCCTACCTTTTTAAAAAAAATCAAAAATCCCTTAATTCCTCCAATTCATAAAATCTTTCGGATACATAAATATTTCACTCCTATTTTTAGCCTAAACCCACGTTTCCCACTCCCCATTTCACTCCTCCATTTTATCCCTAAATTCTCTCCACTTCTTTAGCAGTTACAAATTTCAAATTCATTTTGATTTTCAGAAGGTGTCTCTCTCAAGTTTATTTATTAATCTATTTTTGAATTTCAAATCTTTTCTATTTCCATTTAATGATTTCAAATTATTCAAGAGGTAGATTTATTTCCATCACTTCAATTTTCGATTTCTTTTATTAATATTTTTTAAATAGAAATAAAATTACCTTTACCCCTTCCCTCATTGAAATCTTATTGAACATTTGCAATTTTAGTTAATCATATTGTCGTTGAAATTTTTTCTTGAAAAATATTTATTTTCTTTTAATGTTCCTACTATTGAAAAATGTCCATAAAAAAAAGTTGGATCTGCCATTGCACGGCCATTACTATCAAAGATACAAATTTTTAATGTATCTCGTTTATTTTGAGTCTTAAATTAGTCTTTGTTAGTGTTATCATTGATCTGATACATCACTGCTACAATAACCTTTGTTTTATGCAATGTATAATGTTCATATTTAAGGTATTGATACATAACTCCAATGTTGGTGAATCTTTGATTAGTGTTTATCATGTGCAATATAAATGTACTTGATACATAAACTTTGTGTTATTTATCACACACACAAAAAAGAAGCTATTTTGGAACAATTACATGTATAATGTATTTTTTTATTTTAAAATATAATATTTCTCAAACAAAATAAGATACATAAATAATAATGTATCATACACTAGTTTTTTAGTTATGATACATAAATTCAAATTTATACTAAATGTATCTGATACATAATAATTACTAAACAATAATGTATCGATCTCAAACTTAAAATCTTATGGGCAACACTTTCTTATTTAATGTATCTAGTAAAAATACTACACTTATCAATTTAAATTGAAAGGATATTCATGATCTCAAACAAAATAAGATACATAAATAATAATGTATCATGCACTAATTTTTTAGTTATGATACGTAAATTCGAATTTACACTAAATGTATATGATATATAACAATTACCAAATAATAATGTATCGATCTCAAACCTAAAATCTTATGGGTAACACTTTCTTATTTAATGTATCTAGTAAAATACAACACTTGTCAATTTAAATTGAAAGGATCTTCATGATGTATCTTCTCAAAATTTTCGATAATTTTGAATCAAAATTGAAAGAATCTTCAATGAACTAGGAGAATAATTTTGAAACTCAAAATTTTCAACAATTTTGAATCAAAACTGAAAGGATCTTCAATGAACTGGAGAAGAATTTTGAATCTCAAAATTTTCGACAATCTTGAATCAAAATCGAAAGGATATTCTATGAACTTGAAGATTCACAAAAGAAATCGTTTGTCCAACAACAATTTCATCACTTTTGTATCATTCATAACTCGCTTCGCTTATCCAAAATTTCGACAAAAATTTTTATGAAACAGAGAGAACGATGAACAAGAAAAAGAAATTTAATTTTTGAATTTTTTGGTTTGTTACACTATAGGACTTTGAATTCTTGACAATTTTTCGGAATGAAATAGCGTAATTTATGGGATCTTAATTTGATTTTCAATTTTCCCCCCTTAATTAGTGCAACAGATAGATACTATGAGATCTTAATTTGATTTTTCAGCTTTTTTTTTCCCTTAATAAGTGCAACAGATTGATACATAATGTATCAACAATAATGTATCCGGATCCTTAATAATGTATCTGAAATGCCTAAAAAATATGGAATTTATGTAATTACAGAAATAATAGGGATAGAAGGTAATTTAGATTTTACACTATGATATTTATGTAAGTTATACTATAATAAATACAGAAAATCAATACTAGATATTTGTATGATACATATGAATGTACTTGATACTCATGTATCTAAGTGTTTAGTTTGATGGATACATCATATATTGAAAATAAATACATCAAACTAATGAATTTGTTATTTCAAGAGTAATAAAATGAAATTGATCAAATTATATGACCAAGATATACATATTTTTGTCTTTTATAATAATATTAATGAATTTATTATTTCAATGAATAATAAAATAAATTAAATTAAACATATATACACTCCTTGATTTCCACCTTATATTAAGAGATTTGATTAATTTAAATTTCTTGAATTAATTGTCCATGTATTCTGAAAAAACTCAATTACTCCTCTAATTAAGGAAATCAGTTACGACCAATTAATTTAAATAAATAAAATATATATCTCAATTTTAAATTCGACAGATACATATATCTCACGGATTCAAATGCATGTATCCTGAGCATAAAATATAATAAAAGAAATAATATTTAAAACTATTGAGATTCTTAGTAATTAGGACCTAAACTAATGAGATTTATGTAATTTGCTCATCATATTGTCATTTGTCAGCCCACATACTTCACAAGTCCGCCCAATGTGCTTGAACAAAATCATTCCGCCTCCCAAAATTTGGCTAACGCTATAATAAATGTAAGATATGACATATTAGACGAACTTTATTTATTACCTCTTAATTAATTGCATGTGCTTTTATAATTTTATTCGTTTCAATTTGTTTATCTGATTTTGATTTCATAATATGGAGTTTTAAATAAATAAAAAATAATTAAATGGTTTAAACAAATATTCTTTTTAAAACGGACTACAAATTAAAAAATACCCTATTTTTTATTTATATACTAGTTGAATTAATTATGAAATTTCACAATTAGTTAATTTGTATAAATTGTAAGTATAATAAAGGGATTGTTAGAAAAGATAAAGTAGGGAAAATTGTATAAAATCTTGAGGAAAAACATAGAAATGTGTCCGACGCAAGCATAGCAACATTACAAGGGAAAGGAAAAATGAATAAAAAGAAACAGAAGAACAAAAGAAGAGAGGAAAAAGGTCTAACAAAACGACAAATGGGGAAAAAGTGTAAAAGAAGAAGAAACGCAGAAACAATTGTGCATGCGGGACAAAACAAGTGGGCTTATCAAATCGTTTAAAACCAAAAAAGAAGAAGGAGGCACCGATTATTAACTTATTAAATTCACGTGAACTCATCGATTAAATCGACTTATATCCTTCTGATAACCGGCAGAGTGGAGCGGGTGTATTCATAACAATGGAATTCTGTTGGAAAATATAATAATGACTTCACAATTAATATGGAAACATGTATTATTATATTATGACGACAATGGTTTGATATATCATATATACAATAATATTTTTTAGGAGTACTATTGAAGGTGATAGTATAAAAATGTTGACTGAAGTAAAGTGATATATAGATCAGCAACCAAAAGTACTAGTTATTCTTTTCTAAAAAAAAATGTTTTTGTAATAACAAATAAGTATATATTATAAGGGAGGTAGCTCAGCTTGTGCACAATGCCGACCAAAAAACAAAAGGAGTAAAGCAGACAAGTGAAACACATGGTGAATCGTAAATGTAGCTGCTACTGCTATTCATTACTGATGTTGATGTATTCACTTGACGATACATTATTATAAATTAGGTTTATAAGTTTTACGTATTTACAGTATAACTTTTTATATACATATATACATCTCAAATGTTATTTTCTGTTTCAATTGATGTGTCATACTTTCCTAATAAAAACGATATACGCCCTTATAAATTCTTATGAATTAGACAATGCATAAGTTAAGTTTCACCAATATGTCTTTATCAAATAGTTGTACATTGTAAACTTTTGATGAGACGCGCGCTCATTGTAATTGTTATGTCAAAAGAAACAAAATTTAATTAAAATCACATTCGGCAGCAGGGACCTGAATATATAGATCTATTACTATCATTCTTATAATTAGGAGCAGAGCTAGAGTTTTGTATACGATAAAAAAAAATCGATAAAAGGTGGAGAGGGAGGGTTGGCACTAAATTAATATTCCAATTGAATTATTAAAAAAGAGGATTTGAGTTGGAAAAAGACAACTTTAATCACAAGTTCGTGAAATATATTAGTACAATAAATTGAGATTATAGATATCAATTATTTAATGACAGATGAAAGCACGAGCATTAGTCACACGTGGCTTACATGCCGTATATAGATAGCTAGGAAATCACATGCTCACATGTGACTAAATTGAAATAATTTGTGATTTTTTAGAACTCATAATCATATTTCTGTTAGCCAAACAATTGAGATACATAATACATTGATATTGCGTCTATTCATTTGTTTGATATAAACACTCAAAGCGCGAATAATTTTTTTACATCCATTATATATATGGTTGAGATCGAGTTAGTTAAAACAATATTTGTGGTGTGAGGCAAAGGAAGAATGAAGGAAATAGAGCAGAGGAGCATGCAGGGAATGTGCAGAACAAGCTGTACATTTCATGCTGCTTCACTGTCTATACATTGTCACATGCCCCCTCTCTCTCAACACTTTATTTCTCTCTTCTATTTGCCTCTTACCTTAGCATGTGCAATATCCCATGTGCCTTTTCTTCCATCGGCCCACCTCTATGTGACAGTCGCCGATTTAGAGGGGAGTCTGAAAAGATGGATTTTGGGCATAACTCAATCTCAAAAGCTAGTCTGTGAAGGGATGATTGTTCAAATCCATATAAAGAGACCAAATTTCCATCCCTTTTCTGATGTGGGAATTCTCAACAGAGTCATCGTGTTCACGGACTTAATAACTTTTGTTCAAACTCTGTATATGACATTAATATTTGATGATCATGAAAAACCTAATTATTTTATGATCGTTATAGAAATTCATAAGCTTTAAATTTTGAATTCGACTCTAACCGACGAAGATGAAGACGCTTTGATTTTCCTCATGTAAATGGTCTCATTTGATGTACGTTTTTTAGGCTTTGCTGGCCCATACACACTTCACATGCGCCCTTACACAACTGGCTAACTAACTTTTCTTCCCTATTCAATGACTTTCTTGCCCCCTTTCTTATCTTTGCTTCACCTTTTTTTTAGTCCTTCAAAAAAAGTACTCTCTTGTCTAGATTATTCTCTACTAAAATGTTATAAAAATAAATGAATAACGGCTCCCTTTTCAATCTATCTAATCAACATGGTCAAGTTCAACCTCGCTGATTCAACATAATCTTACACTCAATAATGTATCAATTGTCATTACATATATTACTGTATTATAAAATAATATTTTCTATACTTTATCATGCATTAACATTCTCTGGTTAACAAATGGACGTGTATAAATATCAAGTGTGAGTAGATTGACTATGGAGGGAAAAATATCTAATAAAAATGGTCTGTGCAAAAGAAGAAAAAGGGAAAGAGCTAGAGATTCAAAAAGAGTGTGTTACAAGAGAATATCCTAAATAATAAAAATGACTCGAGAGGGAAAAGTATAACCTTTATTTGGACATTTATTGAGGGTAATTTGGGTACAAAAATAGAAGGTCCCGTCATTTCACATGTGATCTAAGCCAGCTTTCTCTGGCAAAGCCTTGTCCTCTAAATTTCTTTGTCAACTTGGATACATATTATTTTACCCTAATAATTACGTAACCAAATTGGTTCAGTTTTCTCACCAAATAAATACTATATCGAGAGGAGTATGATAGGGCGGCAGAGATTTTTCCATCTCTAATAAAAAATATAGCCGTATTGATTTAACTATTTAATATGCAAAAAATAATAATTATTCGTGTAAAAACACCTTCTGATATTTATTGATGGTAGACATATACTCGATTAGGATGTGAAGAACTAAAAAGTTGTTCTTCTCTTGAGTTTGTTAATTTAGCACAGAAACATACTCATGAAAAAAAGTTTGACAAAATTAAAAACAATTTTAATGTCTTTGCCCTAATTAGTGTAGCCAGGAAGTTCATTCTTCTCATTAATCTATTCGACATAAATATCAAATCATAAAACTTTAAACATATTAAATGTAAATAGATACTAAGAAGTTTCATTGTGGCACCAATTCAAATCTCAATAACTTTGTGTTAACATGTGAAAGAGTACTTATTTCACATGAATTAAAATAACACCTCGTGGAGTTGGGACCTATTCTCATTTCTCATTGGTATAGAGAACCCAAACGTCATGGTTCATCAAGAGAAAAAAAAGCGCCCATAAATGAACAAAGGACCATTAACTTTTTTTTGGGACCTTTCTAATATTTGTAATAATATAATAATGGAAACTACACGGCCTACAATTTTGTTAGTTTGGCCTTTACAAGTCCTAGTAATTTGAATTTTCAAACAACTTTGAGATATTTTTGCTTCATGATGAGTACTTTCGACTTTCGGGGAGTGACAAATGACAGAGTCAAGAATTTAACGAAGAGTGTAAAAAAAATTCTTTTCCGTTACAAAATGTGTACGAATCACGTGTGGTACAATTTTTTCAATAATTATAGGATACTACGAATTGAATTGTGCATGGCCAATAAGCCTAAATTCATGTGAAGTTATTAATGAACGCTTCTCTGGCAAGAAATGATTTTTACTAAAGCCATTTATTATTTTTGGCTCGTGCTTTCTCTAAACGTTGAGGAAATAATTAAGAAATTAATTGATGTCGACTTTTATTTCAATAATTCTGATACAGTTGCTATCTCAAATTTATAATTAATTATTTCTGTTGGTTTTATTTAATTCTATCAAGTCAATTAAACGGTTGCAAATAGCATGCGTCCAAAAAATTTGTTGGAAATATTTTAGTGGAATTTGACAGTTATAACTATAATATCTTATTATGATGTCATATATTTTCTTGTTATTTATTCTTTAATAAATCTGTCCTTTTTATTTTTAATAGTAGTAACAATTAACATGCGTTGTTTCTATTCTGTAGATAGGTAATGCAGAAGCAAAAATTGAATTAAAATGACATTTTATCATTTTTTGTGGTATGCTTTTGTGTTTGATTTTTACAAGTACATTACAATCTCTCCATTTTTTTTTATAGATATGATGATGTTAAGGCTTTACATATCAAATTATCAACTAAATAAAGCATTTGATAGCATTAATCATACAAAGTATTTTTCGGTTCGTGAACCGAATGTCTCATCCACGACTCCAGACTTGAGTCCCGAGTTGGCAAAACAGAAAGACCACCAAAAGTAACAACCACCAAGATAGTCCTCGAAGAAAGAATCCATTTTTATGGTGTTTTCGCTTTCAATCATGTTGCGCTTTTCGAAAGTTTTAACTAATTTTTAAAGCTAAATTAGATTATATTCATTTGATATTTTAAAATTAAATTTTAGATATTAAAATATTATATGAAAAGTACTTATATGATGAAAAAATACATCTTAAAGTGTTAGTTAAAATTCATATAGTTTAACTCTAAAAAAAGAAAAACTATGACAACTAAAAATGAAAAGAGAAAGTAATTAAGTATCTTTATCTCTTCCTTAAAAGGTAAGTGATTAGTTAATTAATGCATATATACCGTCGTTAGAGTAGTAAAGTTGAAATAAAAAAAAATACAAGTAAGATATTTATGTGATAAAGTTTGAATATAATAAGGATTTTTATAGTTTTATGTTCTTATGAAATTTATGTTATTAAAAAAGTAGAGATTGTGGCCAAAGAATTTTTCCTTTAAAGTATAGAATAATATTTGTTAGGGTTATAAATTATTAAATATGGAATTTAAATTTAATTATTAGTAATAAACTGATAAATAAGAACAGAGCGACTACCAAAAAGTGGTAATGGTATTTCTGTAATTTATTGGCGAAGGAGTGGCAATGATAAAAGCTTCCATTACTTAAACCCCCAAAACGCGTTGCTCTCTCCGTTATATTAGCACGGAACAGATTTAACGATTATCTCCCTCCGTTCCACCGGAAACTCAAATTCTTCTTCTCGAAGAAAGCAATTCCGATGGGTTCTCGTTCAAAATTAAGCTCCGGTAGCTTATCGATGAGAAGAACAAGAAGATCTACCACTCACAAAAAAACATGCAAATCTCAAAATCTTGTTGACGTTGACGGCGGTTCCGTTTCTGAAAAATTGGAGGCTCTGAAGCAGTTAATTCCAGCCAACAATGGTGAAATCAAAGCTGACCAGTTGTTCAAAGAAACTGCTGATTACATTGTTCTTCTCAGAACTCAGGTCTTCGTTTTACAGAAACTCGTCGATTTTTATGGATCAAATACCGATCAAAATCCTGTATAGTAACATTTAGCAGTTTTACCACCCAAAAACAGAAAGCAAAAATAAAAAAAATTGCTTCAATTTTCTCCTTCTTTTTTTTTTCTTTTTCCGTTTGAGTTAAATTATTTTTCTCTTCTTTTAATTAGATTCAAGCTATGTATGGGTTAGGTGTGTTACTGAATTTCAGGATTAAATAGTTATTCCTAGTATATCACAAAAGTCTTAATTAACCTTTCTATATTAGTAGTTCAATTTTTAACATTTTGTTACTATTCAGCTCTGTAATAAGTCTTAATTAATTGGGAAATTATGAATACCCAAAGATCTGCATTGTTGTTTAGACATTAACAGTGTACTAATTCTTTCATTTACTCCAAGTAGTAATTATACTTTATATTAGAAAAACAACACAGCTAACTTAGCTTATATTTTAATTTGTTAATTCATATTTAGGTAGAAGTTTTAGTCACAAAAATATTTGTCTTTTTGTCATATATAGAATTAGAATGCAGACAAAAAATCTGAAGTCTTTCCATGAGAAGCCACGCCTTAGCTTCAGACCTGCTCACTGAATGTGAGAGCTGACAACAGATCAGCTAACTCTGTACCAATTTAAATTTCAGATTTTACTTTTTATTATCGAAATTACTGATACGATAGAACGTCACACAGATGTTATTTGTTAGAGTTTAATTAATTTTTATACAATTAAATTAGACTGATAATATAAAGACAATGTGGTACCGGAAAATATGGCGGAAGTGGGGTGTAATTTTCTGAGTGTTTTCACATGATATCTCAGTGAAACAGACAGCTCTGCTCTTTCATGTTATGTGGCCTCACATGCTATGTTATGGACATCAGTGACAACTAGTACTACCAGTAGTAATACTAACGCTTTAAGGAACATGTGCACAACTCACAATCCCTACAAAATTTTAAAAACAAACAAGTGCAATTTTGGATTACTTTTCGTCTTTGAACTATCAAGAAAATTAAAGGGAATTTAACTAGTAACAGACAAATTGTAAATATTGTGATTTTCAAACTCTATCCTTCCAAATCTCACATTACAGTCTAGACTGTATAAATAAAAGTAGAAAAAACAATCATTTTAACCAGCCATGACTATATATTGTCTTCTTGTACTTTTTTCATGTATTGTTCTGTAATGGGATTTTCAGGGATTGAGCAGTTATGGAAGAGCAATAGCGATAACAGATTACACATAATTGGACTTTTTTTCCCTTTTATTTTATATATACATTATTATTATTATTACTACTTTTTATTTTTTATCTTCTGGAACAAGGGGACCAAGTAGGTTCTTTTCTCAGAGAAATACCATAATGTTTTGTTTGATGAAATTGCAAACGTACCGCACCGACTCAAGAAGAAGCTTTGTCTAGTATGGAGTCTGCTCGAAGCTCTTGTACTTTGTGTTATGACCTGCCACTTTGAAATTCAAGCCTGACATAAATTAAGGGGGGAGGAATCTAGAATTGTGGAGAGATTCACGAAAGACTTTAGAATTCTCTAGATATATTCTTAGAAAGCTTACATTGGGAAGAATAGTCCTTAGTGAAATATTCTAGAGAGATGGAGATTTTCGATGGAAGGTTACAAAATTATATGGAAAATCCTTGAAATGTTCTAGAATTGTAGAGAACTCTAGAAGAAGGATTAACTTGTAAATAAGTAAGGATTTGTGTAACAATTTTTATTTATACTTTAGCCACTAGAATTGTAGTATAAATAAAGAGTCTCTCATTTGCAAACTCATCCAAGCAAGTCGTAAAATATTCTTCCCAATGTGGTTTGGGTGGCGTCTGAAAGGAATTGGGAATAGGAGAGGAAACTGGTTTAATTTTATAAGGGGCGGCTCAACAAATCTCGTGGCCTAAGGCAAAATCATATTAAAAGGCTCTTAAATTTAGCTTATAAAATTTATACACTAACAAGAAAATTTATTTTCTACACAATAGATTAATCATTTAAGACAAAAAATAACAAATTTCACCCCCACAAAAAAGAAAAAGAAAAGGAAGAAATAAAGTGATGGATTATTGATGTTAAGGTTCAAAACTCAAATTGAAATTTTAATTTGGCTATCATCACAAATAAGAAGAAAAAAAAGAATATAGTACATAGCATAGTAACAAAAATATATACACCCTCTTATCAAATTTCTCATCAATTTTAATGATATAATTCTTTTTAAATGATATAATTCATTCCATTAAATAACACTTATTGGTGAATATCTAAAATAAATTATAAAATTTTCATATAATATATTAAATTAAAACGAAAGGAAACTTGTGCAAGAATGTTTTTGTGTTCACACCATTTAAGAAAGGATTGAAAAAAATTCATTATGTTATTGATATATATAACTTAGTTCCTATATAAAAAAGATAAAATTTAAAATTGAAAGTTAAAACAAATATATCAAATAATGAGTGAAAAGATTATGAGAATTTATGAACTTATTGAAAAAAGATATTCTCAAACAAATAATAATAACAAATATATCATAACAATTTTATTTATACAAATTATATAATATCTAATAAAATTAATAATAATTTAAATAAATTTGTTGCCTTCAAATTTTTGAGAACTAAGGCAATGGCCTCATTGGCGAAGCCTGAGTTTCATATAAGTGGCCAGTGGGGTTTATATATTCATATATGAAATATCTTTGAAACTGGAGTTAATTTATTTATTGAAATACACCGTTTATTTTGTTGTGATTTAGATGACACCTAAAAGAGGGCTGCAATCAAAACGGGAAAAACACACCTGCCCCAAAAAACTTCACCAAAAGTTTTCTTTTGTCTTTCTTCATTGTCTCAACGATAGGTTCTCTTTGTCTTTCTTCGAGTGAGACTTTAGGACTAGTATGTCTGCCATTTCCTAAATATTTTTGGATTGAATGATTCAATTTTATTTTTTTTGCATATTTCTAGTGTATCTGTGTAATCGAGATGTTCTCTCAGAAAAAAAAATTGAGGAAACAGAAACAAAAGTAACTTGTTGATATAACTTCTTTAAGCTTAGACACATCACAGAAATGAAAATGTTCTCATGGGACATTGATTGAACCAAAAAGTAAAGGAAATACTAAAAAAGTTCACATGTTAAACAAGTACTAAAAATCGTCCATATTGTATTCTTGAGAGTTATGGTCCCTAATTTTCCCAATTAATTGAACGAACCTCTTTGAGTCTTGATCCAGTCAATAAATTTACCAAACATCTTGTTAGAATTTCCTCCTTCTTTGACACTAGAATTAACCTTTGCTTGAAGATCTAAAGCCCTTTCTTTAAATGTTTCATCTCCAAATAACTTATCCATCTTATTCTGAATTTCTTCTTTTCCAATAACTCCAAATTCATTTTTGTTAAATCCCAATCCAACTTTCCAAACATCACAAATGTAACTCTGATTGAACAATTGGTCAGCAAAATAAGGCCAACACAAGAAAGGCACCCCATTGCTTACACTCTCGATAGTCGAATTCCATCCACAATGACTCAAAAAACAAGCAATAGAAGGATGTGCTAGCACTTTTTGTTGAGGTGCCCATTTCACTATATGGCCTCGACTGCCTACTCTGTCTTTGAAACCTTTGGGGTAAGCGCTATCGCCCCCATCCAAAATTAGATCTTCTCGAACCACCCATAGGAATCGTCGTTTGGATGATTCTAACCCAAGTGCTAGCTCCTGGAATTGAGTTAAATCCAAGATTGTAAAGCTACCAAACGCTACATATATGACAGAGTTATGTGGCTGTTGATCAAGCCATTTTAGACAATTCGAGTCTTCGGGCCAGAAACTCCCTGCTGATGATCCTAATCTGTTGCTTGCCAAAAGAGGCCCTATTGGTGACACTTGAGGAAACATGGCAAATGCTCCAGGCTCCAATTCCTTTGCTGAGTTACAGATGATCCAATCTGCGAATTTCGCTCTTTCATTGTTGTCTGCTACGAGATCCATTATCATTTTCCTCATTGCTGGATCAGGGAATGTAGCCCATGAAAAGTCTGATGGATTCATGATGGGCATGTTTGGTGATAACTTAATCCCCTCTGCCTTCAATATAGCTCCTGAAATGCAAATTTTGTTAGAAACCTAAAAGATCATACAACTAAATTATATACTTCCTTCCGTGCACAAATATAGATTCATTCTTCGTCAATTATGTTCCTATACATGTGTAATTATTCAAACATAATTGGATTAATTTTATACACAATATCCCGCCTTTTCTAGCTACAAACGTGTATAATTATAGGCTTTCGTGATGTAAAGTACTATTAAAGTGCGATGAAAAAACTTAAGTTGTTACAGAAAGTACGTAGCTCACCATCTTTATCTATGATTCCATCATCGATGAGTTTCGACACGCTAAATAAGGAGGCTAGCGTAGCAGCAGCAGCAGGCCAGAATGCAACGCTTCTAATGTTCAGTTTTTCAGCTACTTCCAATGCCCATCCCATATTCTCATCAGCTATAACACATGAAATTTGTGAGTCATTACTATTAATCATATTAATGACTTCCATAAGTTTCCCAGGCATAACTTCATTAATTGATTCTGTCAACTTTTTAAGGTCTGTTCTGTCTTCATGAGGTTCTAATCCATCTGGGATTGAAATTAAACTTATCTTGTCTTGTACGTCGTCGTTTTCGGATAATGCCTTGATCACTCTTTTATGATTGAATTCAGAGTTAACAAAAGTGATTTTGCAACCAAGCTCTTTGATTAACCATAAGGAAAGTTCCATTAATGGAAGAACATGGCCTTGTGCTGGATAAGGTATAGCTACAATATGTGGAATAAATTGCACCATTTTTTTGGTTTTGTTCTTTCCTTAATTCTCTGCAGATATTAAACATCTAACTAGTTGGTGCTTTATATAAGGGACCCTAGAATCAAGACATATGTTTTTTTAATAGAATTCAACTTTATATTACAACAATAATATATTCAGTGTAATCCAACAAAACAAGCTTTGAGAAGAATCGATTGTACACAGACCTCCCTACTTTGGAGGTTGAGAGATTGTTTTCGATAGACCATCGGCTCAAGGGAAAAATAATCCAAAACAGTGAAATAACGGAAGTGAAGAAGCCATGATAAAATACAATAGAAAGCATGACAAATCATTCTGAATAGTAGTAATTACAACAAAATAATGCTATAATCGAAGTACAAAAAACAATAAACTGTAACTGGAATTGAAGGCAATGAAACTACAGGAGTTATGCTACGACTACTAGTATGGAAGGATAAACAAGACAATGCTCTACTAGACAACTACATACTAATCTTCTACTCTAATCCGTGCCCTTCACAACCTCTTATCTACGTTCACGTCTCCGGTAAACTAAAATTACATCATGTACTTCTTCGATCTGCCTCTATCCGTCTTGAAACTATCCATAACATTTTATATAACATGTTATAGTAAGTAGTTCACTGCGTGCTTTATTTTTTAAGTTACAGATTCAACATTTTATGTATTATGGATGGTCACATACACAACAGAAGTCTGGAGCCACCAATATTTGATGTTTATGAGTTCTGAAAATTCATAGCTCATCTTAGTTATTGATATGTTCGCTTAAGTATTTGTACATATTTAATTATTGAATTTCCTAATACAAATACATATGGTACTTTAAGCAAAAGCTATTGCATCTACCTCCATCCCTGCACGTATATGTTACGTTGTATCTTTTAGGTAATTTGATAGTATATATTAATATGGAGAATATGCTGTTTGCGCAGTTGCGCGCACCTGATGTGTTAAAAGGATTGTATTTTGTTCTTGGAATATTAATGTTTACTTATTGTATTTTTCCAAGAGTACATGGACTTAGTGAATTACCAACGCGATTGGATAATAATATAATAGGGATATATATTATAATTTGCTGATGTTGTTTTCCCAAAATGTTTGATACAAAGCATGTCAATTGGCGTTATCAGAATGCCCCTATGTCTGTGCTTTGAAGTGAATGTTCTCATCGACTAAGCTCAAAAACTTCAATTTCATCGATCACTTGTTACTTCCTCTTGTTTTCTTCTTAGAGCACTGTTTGGTATATTATAAGCAGATATTTTTCATCTGGTGTTTGTTTGGTTAGAATAAACAAATAATATGAATTTAAAAATTAAGATTATTACTAGTACAATGAAATCTCATTTTCCCCCTTTTGATTTTTACATCAGAAAATAATTTCCTCTTAAATATAGTCTATGACATACCAAGTACACATTTTTATTTTTGTGTTGCATGTACATCTTACTGCGTGAAGTAATTGAAGTCGGCCAGTGACTAAGAGTGTGTTCGGTACGAAAGAAATTATTTTCCGCTTTCATAATTATCTTCTTGTATCCAATTAGATGGACGCCAAAATGTACCATGCCAAATATAGAATCTTTAAACAAACGTTGGATCTTTGTCAGATTATTCTTGGTAGGACGGAAAATATACCAAATAAAGCATCACAATTTCAGTCGAATCTTTTTACTTCCAACAACAAGAGAAACTTGTTTTGGTGCGGAACTAAGAGTTTTTAGTTTTATATACTATAATAGAGTAATAAATAATCTTTTAAACAATTAAGTCACCATCCAAATGATATCTACCGCCTAAAACAAGTTAGTATGATTTTCAGTTTAATGTCACTGATGTGAGTTATTGTTCTACGGTTTGGTAGGAACTAAAACAAAAACATTAATTCATTAGCTTGAAATGTGAATTAGAATCGGACAAGTCCAGCTTTGTTCACTATGTGTGTCAACCTTGTCATGATAATCTCAAACCAACTGTAGCCTAGATAATTAAAAGAGTACAAACTGATCTAACTGGATTGGAAACTAATCCATGGTTGCAAAATATACCACAGCTTTTTCAGCTCACTATCTATCATACCTATAACAACGTGAATTCATTATAAGATGTCAGTTCTCAACCAAATAGCTCTACAATGTCCTAGGAGCGTCACCGTCTCCTTTATTTTCAAAACAGAAAACCTAGCCTTTGAGCTGGTTAATGCATGCTCAGTAACCATGAACCTCCCAATCACCAAATGCAGATTCTGTTACAAAGTCATGACCTGTTAGCTCCCGATCTTTGTTGCAAAAATACAATCAAGGGATCTGTACAAGCACACAAAAGATAGGTAAGCTTTAGTAAGAAAGAAGGGCATTTCCTTCTCTGTCCCAAAACAAGAATGATAAATTGTTACTTCATACAAAAAAAAGACAAAATTATGTCATCTCATCTTCAAATAGAGAGAGGTGAAGATGACACAATTCCATCTCATTCAGTTTGAGATAAATGAAGGTTAAACCTCCAAGGGACTACATATCATAGTATTAAGTATCTACAGTTTGCAGGTTAGTAGATGTTATTCACAACAAGCAGATACATAAATAACTAATTACAAGATAATTAAACCTTTCACATAGCGCTCTCCTAAAGAAAAGATACAACTATTGTTGACCAAATCAAATTAGATAGACACTGATAAGTTAATACTAGTAAATATCAGCTACATGCTGGGTAAAACTAATCAAATGGAAGTACTACCTTTTTGGTTATAGAAGATCAAACAAGGGAAAATGCACAGTGAAGTCAATAGTCATTTAAATTCTCCCACTTGGAAAACTGAGAAAATTTTCCCCATTCATTTTTATTCTGCCAGTCCCCCTTCAACATTTTTTTTTTTGTGAAGGTAACATTTGTGTACATAGGTTGTACTGAAAACCATATTCACAACATGTCGAATCCCCTTCAACTATTTTACCCTACAATTTATCAGAGAATCCGTATGCAATGAAGAAGCTTTTCATAGTCTTCAAGATGGGCTGGAGGAACATGCAGGAAATATATGTGTCAACAGAGCTTCAAAGTGAAGGATAGCCTTGGTGCAACATTAAGAGTTGCCATCATGTGACCAGGAGGTCTATTGGTACAAGTGGTGCAAAGAGCCATTTGCAGAAGTGCTAGTAGGTAAAGCTGCATACAATCAACCCAATCTGTTCCGACCCACCACCGGACCCTATGCATAGTGAAAGCTTAGTGCACTGGGCCCCTTATTTTTTCAACAACTCAAACTCTGTAACCAGCCGTTTAAACTTTGAGAGACATTACAAAATGTAGATCATAGCAAATCCACTTATCTTTGATCAGGCAGCATATTATGCCACGGAAGATCCACACTTCATGCATAAAGTACTAAAAAGAAAAGAAGACACACAACTAGTAAACTCAACCTTCCCTCACCCTAAAACAATTCATTTGCACCTAAAACCTAGTATCATATTGTACAAGAAAGATTCAGCATTTCCAACTTATGCTTCCACAGAGGTTTGTACAATTGTACCTTGTACTAGAATTTTAAACTAATTCATAAGATACATTAGAATACTGAAAATACAAGTAAACCATGCAGTGCGCTAACTATATTTTGGTGTGGGATGATATTAAGATGTTGAAGGACATGCTTCAAAATTGTTATCCAAGAAAGTGCATCAATTGACCAACAAATGAGAAAACAGATTTATGTTGCATATGAGACCAGGACATATAACAATTATGTGTGTACTGCAAAGACAACACAACCAAATTAGAAACCAAGATCTGTCTTGCTTCAGAATGCATAACTATTATCCATATATTTGTAGATAAAAAAACTAAACTACTGGTACAGTACATCTATCCACCTTGGCGCATTCCCTATTACAAGAACTACATCCCATGATTCAAATTCATTAGCAGGATTTTGATTAAAATGGCATGAACAATTACCTCACTCCATAGTGACTTTGGCACCAACCGCTTTCATCTTCTCAATAATTTTCTCAGCCTCCTCTTTCGTAACTCCTTTCTTCAAACTAGCTGGAGCCTTTTCCACCAAATCCTTAGCCTCTTTGAGTCCCAGATCAGTAAAAGATCTCACTTCCTTGATAATCTTAATCTTTGCCCCGGCATCAAATCCCCCTTCAAGCTTCAAATCAAACACAGTCTTCTCCGCTTTCTCCTCCGTCTTTCCCGCAGCTCCTGCACCCTTTCCCTTCATCCCTCCAGCACTAAATCCCATTCCGGGCATCATCATTGCCATTACAGGCATCTCTTCAATACCCATTTTCTTCCTTAGAACCTCCCCCAAATCCGATACTTCCAGCAACGTTAGACCCGAAATCTCATCGACTATCGCAGATACTCTCTCGGATGGGGCCGGCTTTGACTCCTGAGCTGATGTTGTGAAATTTGAACTAATTAACGGTTTAGTGAAGCTGTAGAAATGCGTTTTGGATAAATTTTGAATCTTGGACTGTGGAATTCGTGAATGCACGTAAGGTGTTTGACATGTGGAAATAGTTCTAGAACGGCGAGACAGCGAATGATTGATAAATCGATTAAAGCACCTCATGATTACAGAATCTTATAGCATAAGAACTTCTGCCTGGATTTTGTAACGGCGCCGGAGACGGTGATTACGGCGGGGGATTTAAGCGGTCTGGGAGAAGTACCAAGGTTGGGGAAGTGAGGTTTTAGGCTTACTAGCATACACTTGGGCCCCTTTGGTTATGGAAACGCTATTCATGACTTAAAAACAACGGAAAATGGTCAAAAATATTTTTAAACTATTTGAAATAGCTTAAATTTACCCTTAAATTATATTTCGGCTCAAAACTATTTTTTCTGTCAAACTATTGGTTCAAAAATACCCTTCTTATTAACGGAAGTTGTTAAATGTCATGTGGATGTCACATTGCATGCCAATACTAATTACTCTTTTTTTCCACTGCCAGATAGACTAAATCCCTAAATTTTAATTACTCTTTTCCCCCCTCATTTCATTATTTTCCAGAAACGATTTCACCTCTTCTCCCTCATTGAAGTATGTTATTGAACAAGTAAACTTTATCACCGCTAACCAGAAAACATTCAGCAATAGAACACCAACAATCGTAACTTGATAAATCAATTTGCAAAATGAGGAACATTAACGGTGGAAGCAAATATTTGAACTTCATACAAAACATGTTGAGCACAAAACACACTACTCCAAATACAAAACCCCCCACTAGCTTGTTGTTTGTTAAAAACCAGCAGAGTTGGTCAATAGTTGGAAATAAACTAAGTAAAGAACTAATGAAGAAATAGAGAAACGGGAAATAAACTTCACAAAAGCTGGAAATAAATTTCACAAAAGCTGGACATAAACTAAGTAAAGAACTAATGAAGAAATGCATTACCAAACATTAAGTAAAATCTGAAATTAAACATCACAAAATCTGGACAAAAACGAAACTTCAATGAGGGAGAAGGGGTGAAATTGTTTCTGGAAAATAATGAAATGAGAGAAAAAAAGAGTAATTAGGATTTAGGAATTTAGTCTATGTGGCAGTGGAAAAAAAGAATAATTAGTATTGGCATGCAATGTGGCATCTACATGACATTTAACAAATTCCGTTAATAAGAAGGGTATTTTTGACTCAATAGTTTGACGGGAAGGGAAGTTTTGAGCCGAAATATAATGTAAGGGTAAATATGAATTATTTCGGATAGTTTAAGGGTATTTTTGACCCTTTTCCGTAAAAACAATGTATTTTCTTCCCGTGTTTTTGCTTTTACATTTATATTCAAAAGTAAATACTGTTGTGACTTGACGTAAAATTTAAGGAAGTTTTAGAAAAAAAATTACACAATCAAGAAAATATAGTCTAGAATGATTTTGTTGGATGTGATAGGTAGAAGGATCTCAATGGTATAGAATGAATAACTTAACCTCGTCTCAACTTACAAAGTATAAAAAGAATGTTTTACGCAATCCTTCTTCGAAGAGCCAGGAATAGTTAAATGATAACACATGTCCTTGACCTTTTCACATTAATTTCTTCAATTAGGTAAAGCATGTATCGTTACTTCTGTCAATTCCAATATAATAACAGTTCAAACAAAATCACATTTGAGAACTGGCAATTATATATTTGAAGCTGAACTGAAAGTTAGAATTGGGCTGTCATTTATTCCTCAAGACACTTTTTCTTTCAAAAAATTGGCAGCATGTACAATGCAACTAGAACATTTTTTCCTCAGCCCAAAATTACAGAGCATCAATATTGCTATCGCAAATAAGAACAAAGATTAATCGAGAGAGGAAAAACGTTGATACATTTCTTCCACTCTACCTTTCAAACAACCAACATGCATTTCAGTAACAAGGTTTACACACAGTATTATTAGGATTCGAAGCATAGCTTCCATCAATTAATTCTTGCTACAGCAGCAGTTTAAACTTTCGTGAGTACTTGAACAAAGTCTCAAAAGATTATTTCGTTTCTCATAAATTACAAAGACTAGAAATATTGTACAATTACACCACTCCAGCCATTAAATTGTCTCCTGTTCACATTCTCCTAAATGGCATCTTGTTTCTATTTGTACTCCTGTCAAATCTGTGAGTATACTTTTTCCAAAAATAGTTTCAATAGTGTAGAATCCTAATTGCTACAACAAGAAATGGGAGGCAAAAAGGATGTAAAAGAACTAATACTCCCTCCTAGACATTTTTAGCAGGTTTAGGACATTCTCATAGACAATGAAGGTAATCGAAGCTGCAGGGGCATTTTTCAGCACGTTTGCTGTGATACCTCTGTAGAAGCCTCGTACGCCCTCAAACCTGTAAGCTCAACAAGAAAAAGAAAACGAAATAAGAGGATAAAATTAAGGGGTAGTTTTACCAATAAGGGGGTTCTACTACGATTTTGATGACTTCTATTGTATGTATTAGATGATGGATGGAGGCAGGATGGAAGAAATTTAGGATTGAGAGAAGACTTGGAAAATTTGAAACATACAATTTGCTTCCCCTGCATATCCTTTTAAGTTGAAGTCTGCTTTTAAAGAGTTCAATAATCAACCAGAAATCTTTTTCTAAACTTAATGATCTTAATTTATTTTTTTTGAATTTCTTCAGCTTTTGTTTGTTAGTCTGATTCCCTGATACTGAAAGCTACTGTTGCAATTGATGAACTTGCATTTAGATTCTGAAAACATTTCAATATAAAGCAACTTTATGTTTGGCGTTCATGTATATTTAATCAAGTGCATAGGCTGTAAAGAAGGCTGAAATTCATCCTGACCTTGCAGTTTCCTTCACAACATGCCAGCTATCCATGTACCTTGGAACTCCAGTTGTACTTGGTCGTTGCTGTTAGAGAGAAGATAGACCTTTAACTACTCTACAGAAAACTAAAATCACCACTAGATGCTTGTCTACTGAGAAGAGTTGTATCAAGTGTCACGTAAGGCAGTAATATGAAAGGCAATTACCTGCAATCGGGATCGCACAACCTGAAAAGATTTCATACAAATACATAATTAGTTAAAGAGAAAAGTGACGGAGCACAGGGTAAAAGATTGTTAGAACAAATTGGCACATGGAGATGAGTGCTGCATAATGCTCAAAACTTCCCGAACCCATATTCCCAACAATAGAGATAAGAACAAACTTATCACACCCCTAACATACCTGAAAAGGGTATGTTGTAAGAATGGCTGCCAACTTAGAAGAAGCTCCTAGTGTTGCATAGTCAACTGAATCCTGTGAAAGAAATGTAAGAGCAAATACTGAGGCGTAATGTTCCCTCTTATTGGGAACTGATAAGGTCAACTTTCTACAGCAAAGTATTCATATGAAAGAAACTAATCATAACAGCGACCACAATATCATTTACATCTGATAGTGTTCTTGAGTAATGATCAACCTCCAGACATGGTACAACCATTTCTTTTCCATTTACCTTGAGAGCCTTAATGAAATCTTCTTGCTTTTCAGACAAAAAAAAAAACACAGTAAATCACCATTTAGCAGCACACGGGTTTTCATAAATTGATCAATGAGTGGCAGTTCACTGGTTCATAATAAATCACCTCTCACCACATAAAACAATACCAAGAACCTTATAGTCAGTTTGGAAAATAATTGAATCATTCTTCACTCGGATCTGCTTATCTAAGAAAAATATCCCCTTTTACTTTTACTCAAGTAATTTTTTCTCTTTTCCTTTTTTCTTATTATATTTATTTTTTAATGGGGAGGGGAAGAAATTGGACAGGCCAGTGCCACTTTGATTCAGTAAATAAGGTAGATACAGTTGTTAAGGGACTGAAAAAGAAACCTTATGTGCCTTAGGATAATCGTCGACATGATATACAAATAATATCTTAGTTGCTCAAGGAGAAAGGTTTGAAAAGTTCCCGCTTCCAAGATTTCCTAAGACACCTACTTAATGTTTCTGCACAAGTAACATGACGAAACAACGAGGAATGAGAGCGCATAATACAAGAATTGGACAGCATATTCTCATCTGTACCATTTGCCCACTAACTTAAAAAATCCTGCCAAACCTGTACTCATTCTTACTCGTTTAAGCACAGCTGAATTCCAATATCTAATAATACATAGAAGGATCAATTTTGCTGGTCATCCAAAGATTAAAACAGCTATGGAATTGATTGCATACAAAGAAAGCAATAGACATTGGTTCTAGAGCCTCACCAACAAGTCAGCAGCTGTGGCAAGAGGGTTTTCATTCTCCTGAGCTTTCGAGCTAAGGATGACTTTGCGAAATTCCTCATATGCCGTGAACTGAATAGCACCATGTGTAATCTGCTTAAGCAACAACAGACCAGCGTGTTTTCATGAATGAATGGTGACAGTTCAGCATTAAATTTGTTGTGTATTGTATAGATAATCTATCCAAAAGGTTAGATATACTATGATGGTTAACTTCAAAAAAATTATGTCAAGATAAGATCAAATTCATTTACAGGATGAGATTATGGGGAAGAATGGAAGAGAATGCAATTCTAACCAGAAATAGGCTTGGCATAAGCCCCTTGTAAAGTGCCCTCCATCCTTCTTCTTTGATTATGGTTCTTAAAGCATCTGATATCCATATACAAAAAAGTTCCTATGAAGTTAGTAAGTAGGATAGTAAATACAAAAGAGGCTAGTCAGAAAACTGAATGTGCATGCACATAAAAAGAGAGCAGAAGTTGCAATAGAACCTCAGTAAACAAAAAGAGGATACACAACTATAGAACCTAAAAATTGCAGAAATAAAGGTAGGATTCTTATATAAAATTAAGATGGAAAGAAGTAGTCCTAGCGTGCTCAAAGTTAGATGAAAGCACAATGAAACAAGATGTTGACAAGTTAATACGAGAGTGAAGCAGACCATGAAATCCGGTGTATGGACGAATCTGATTAGGAGTCTGAAGTTGCAATCTTGTTTTCACAAGCCAAATAGGGTTGGTGCAAAAACAGACCTGAATTCAAACACACCTTTTAAGATATGACATAGTCTGCAATATTAGAGGGATGTGCTTAAAGTTACTAAAATAAGCAAGCCACATATTTTGTCCACCTAAATAATAAGTCATCAATCTGTTGTCATCAGAACTGATAAAGCGGGGAAAAGGTTGTCCACAAAAAGATCAACACAATCAAATTTGTTTGTCTATAAGGTTCTCCAGTTCCTATATTTAACTAACACCTAATGTGTGGTTTGCCAATGATGGGAATCAATAACTTTTTTTTATGTTGGAGTCCAAAGCAATAAGTTTATTACTCAACCTTGCCTTCCATTGAAAAAAGCAAGATTTCACTTTACTTTTAAGTTTTATCAACAGTAAAAGTAAGGGATTCGTCACCAGCAAGCCAACTACAATTGCACTCCTACAAGGACTACGACAACAAATAAAGAATCACATTCAACTATCTATATTTGACACTCCTGCCAAAAGCTGGTCAATTGAATGCTGAACATTTGAACACGTGAAGTACATTGTTCTTTCATTAAAGCATCAGAAATTTGATTACTGACCAGCGCTCCTGCTTCTGCAGCTGAAGCAAGGTGAAGGCCTGGACTCAGCTCCTCCCTGTTTATTAGATACCTTTGCTTAGCCTTGCTATAGCTACGAAAAGGAAATTCCAAAAAAGATGTTACAGTTAGAGAAAGATGTCTCTCAAGCTAGAAATTTAAGAAGCATCAAAGTGAAAGCAACCTAATATGTTGGTTGCTTCTTATAGGGAGACATTGTTTCTTACAAACAATCCCAACAACAACAACAAACCCAATGTATGCCTGTGCTATATAAAACAAAAAGCTCTAAGGTCTGCTGGAGCTTTAAGCGCAAACAAAGTGTGGGCTTTAATGAGAAAAGGTGCAAATGGAGAAAAAATACAAAAAATACATGTTTAGTCCAAGACTAATAATTATAAGCATGAATGACAAATATATGAACAAAGAAATTGAAAAAATTACGATAAAATGAAATATCAATTGTTAAATATAGCCTCTTCAGAAGAGGCTCATTGGCAAGAGAAAGCATGCTTTAGAACCCTAATGATGACATTGAAGCACACATTAAGCCCAACGAAGTGCTCAATACATTTTGAGCCTCGCTTCAGGACTTAAGCGCGCCTTAGATAATACTAGTGTAATTCCACAAGTGGGGTCTGGAGAGGATAGTGTGTGTGCAAACCTTACCCCTACCTTGTGAAGGTAGAGAGGTTGTTTCCATTCGAACCCCTGGCTCAAATGAAGAAAAGATAAAGAAGGGAAAAGAAAAGAAAATATAGAAAGGGAAAGCATTCCAAAGCAGTTATGAACACATAATATACGAAAGTGAAGAAGCTGGTGGCAAATAATAGGAAAGAATTACATAGCATTCTGAATTAAAGGAACAGTAACCACAGCTAAATAATACCCTAACCCAGAACCAAAAACAACAAATAATAACAAAAATCGACGAACAAAAGCAACGAGAATAATACTAATGGTATGAAAGGAGACACGGATACGGTGCTCCAAATTACCACCAAGTCTATCCCACCGGAAAGTGAGACAATACTCAACTACTAACTAATCGTCACCCTAATCCACGACCCTCCATATCCCCCTATCTAAGGCCATGTTCTCGGTAGCTGAAGATGTTTCATGGCAAAAGATGCTACTTACCAGAGCTTTGTCAACAAAAGAAAAAGATGTTACTTACAAGAAAAAATATAAACCCCATGAAATAGTTGACCCAAGAACAGCAGGGTAAAAGCCAGCATAAAGTCCTCTAAAACCCTGATAAGACAACATTATAGCTAAATAAATAAGTCATCTTGGTGGAAACGTGAGAACATATACGAGCAATAAGGCAAACATTCAACAGTCTGCAGCATAAAAACTCAATAGGGGGCAGCAAGTAAAGGAGTTTCATCTTCAAAACCATATGTCAGTGGTATGTTTGATTGTGATTGACAAAGTGTGATGGAGTTTCTCACTATGATTATGTCATGAGGCTGACTGAATAAACTCTACCTGTGAGAACAAGTAAATGAAACAAGAAAGCACTCAATCAAGATTTGAAGCAAATCGACGTGTCCAAGAAGACACCTCACTCAACTGTTGACATTCAAATTAAGGACTTGAACCATATTTATAAGAAAACAAAGGACCTAGCTTTCCAGTTGGAGTAGCCATATACAAACTCTACTAGGATACAATTCCTCTCAAATGGTCCAAAAAGATTCTTGAGGGAGTGAATGGATATTGTTACCGACTTACCGTGGATTGAATATCATAACGTAGAGAATACGATAACAACCATAAAACTCCGCAGTTATCAGTTGTACTAGCGCCAAGACGAACATGGTCTCATTTCTTCTTAGAAGGATACTTACTGAAAACATCCATTTAGATACATGATACATCAAAGTAAGGGCATCCACTCAACATTAAACCATGTGTCGTTTCCTAATCGAGGATAGAACGTATTTGTTTAAACAGTGTTGCATATACATATTTCCTGAAGTTGATATTACCTATTTGAGAAACCAAAAATTTGTGAAACAAGCATCCTTAACACATTATATGATTTGTCTTTTCACCAGAACTATCAACTACATGAATTGAAAAATCAACTTCTTTTTCGAATCATGAACTAAAAGGTGAGTTTTGGAATAGCAGCAATGCATATGTAGATAAGCTTCAATATTTGAAGAAATTGGAAAGACTCAGAAAAAACAAACCTCACTTCGAGCAATGGCAAACAAAGCGTGAGGAGTGTTCCGATAGGCCGGGACATTGGAGATTCTTCCATCGTAAACTATAATTAACATATACAACAAATCAAGCTCCAAAGAAACAACAGGAGATCAATCATTTGCTATAGCAGGAAAGCACAACACATACCCTGGAACCGGGTACGAACAACATCAAGGGGATGAGAGAATGTGACAGTAGCAAGGCCCGCAGCAGCACCGGCGGTGGCATTTTCCCATTCCCAGTCTGCCGATGGCAAAGTTGCCAACTTTTTCATGGCTCTGTCAACCGTTGGCTTCCCTTTCCCCCTGGTTCCCAACGCTTTTCTTTTTGCCGTCTATGCAAAATGAAATGAGGTGGACCTTCCTACGCAGACGAAACGGTGTTGTATTGACCTACTGGTGACGTCCAACATGTCAACAGCTTGCGCCTGATCAGTTATTGTGGAAATTTTGAAACAAACAAGAAGTGTCAATTACAACTACTTGCATTATTATTAGAGTAAATTACATTAAACACTATCAGTTAGTACAATATACATTTTGTATTTAAAAGAAAAAAAATACATGAACGGACATTTATATTTATCTGTAAAATTATTCACACATTGATTTTTTTATTTTTGATGACCGTGGTGTCCGGATATCTTCTACTCCCATATTTGTGTGGAATGGAACAAATACTCCTAATGAGAGAAATCCACATCCATGTTATTATCGACAATAAACACTACTCTCTCTCCATTCCCTTTTAAGTGCTTTTTTTAGAATATAACACATCAGTGAAAAAGTCATTTAATAGAAACCCCGCAGCAATACTTTCGGATGTTTCTATCATAAATACTGTACTGTTAGTTTAACCACGGTTTATGAGGTGTTTTTCTAATATCTTACGCAGACCTTGACCCTTGGATCAATAGTGTACTGGTGTAATAAGATTAGGACTGCACTGGACAAACTGGTCTCAAAGTCTACTGGAGGGGAGCCATGTCCATAATTACACAAAACCTCTATAATAATTAATGCCTATTTATAAACTGATAAAAATTGTAATCAATCTGCTATAATCAGTTGAATTGCATTTACTCGTTTAAGATAAAAACTGTACACTATCAAGTACTCGATTTTTCATAGCTTAGCATAGTGACTCACAACAAATTAGCATTTCCTTTGCCACTTCGAATGTACAGTCCAGGTTTAAATCCACTGCAACAGAATACAAAATACTTAGCCAATTTGACTATGAAGCCTATAATGTCAACGATGCCTTTGTCCTGTCATTAGAGAACAAATTCAAGCTCCTGAACTTGGCCAGCCAGCTTAAGTTGCCCATCTAATCCATCTAGTAAGGAATAGATCTCCTGTGAAGAATGGTGATAATTATCACAAGCTGCAAACTGATGGATCTTTTTCTCTAATTCAATCCAACTGGAACCCGGTTGTTCTTTTCCTACTCCTAGCTCTCTCAAGAATGCCCTGATCCGGGCGACTTCACTCCATCTATTTGCATTAGCATACATGTTCACTAGGAGGGTGTAATAGCCACTGCTGTTTGGCTCCAAAACACCCAACTTTTTGACTGCAACTTGAGCAATTTCCAAGTTCTTCTGAAGCTTGCAACCACCAAGTAAAGCACCCCAAATAACAGCATTTGGCTCCACTCTCATGCTTCTTATAATCTCGAGTGCTTCCTCTAGCAAACCGGCTTTACACAATAGATCAACCATGCACCCGTAGTGCTCTATTTCAGGAATGATGCCATAATCTTGAGTCATACTTAGAAAATTCTTTCGACCCTTCTCAACAAGCCCTGCATGAGTACAAGCTGTAAGAACGCTGACGAAAGTAATACCATTTGGCTTTACCTTTTCTTTCTCCATCCTGCTAAAAAGAGCTAATGCTTCTTCTGCATAACCATGAACAGCCAATCCATCGATAACAGAATTCCAGCAGAAAAGGTTTTTCTCCCTCAATTTATAGAATACCAAGAGTGATCTCTCCAAACTCCCACATTTTGCATACATGTCAATTAATGCAGACCCGATATGCACACCAAGATCAAAACCTTTTTGCATAACATAAAGATGCATCTCCTTTCCTTGATCCAGGACGCCGAGATGTGCACAAGCAGAAATAACAGTTGTCATTGTTACTTCATCAGGAGTGATCAAGTTACTCTTCATGTCATAAAAAACCTCTATAGCCAGACCATACTTCCTGTTCTGAGAGTAGCAGTTAATCATCGTCGTCCATGCAATCAAATCTTTCCTTAACGTTTCCTTAAACAACAGCTCAGCCGACTCGACATCCCCTGTTTTTGCATACCCATTGATCATAGCATTACAAGCAACAGTAATTTTTTCAGGCATCTCATCAAACAATTTTCTAGCGGAACCCAAATCGCCAGCGCCGGCATGGGCTGAAACCATTGCAGCCCAAGCAAAATTATCTCTTTCAGGCATTTCATCAAATACTAATCTCGCTAAATCAACTCTACCCAAATTAGAATAAAAATCAATTAGACCAGTTTGAACAAAAACATGGGTTCCAAACCCATATTCCCAAATCTGCCCATGTATACATTCCCCTAATCTTAGACCACACATCAATGTACAACCCTTAACTACCGACGAAAATGTATAGCTACTTGGAATATTTTGAGTTCTTAACATGTCTATATACAACAGTAATGCTTTATGTGGGCTGTGGCAATGAACAAAAGCTCTTATTAATGCGTTGTAAACGAACACATTGGGATTTTCCATCTGGGAAAATGCAAAGGATGCAAAATCTGGGTTATTAAGTGCAGAACATGTAGCAATGAACTGGTTCATCAAGAAACAGTCTTTGGTTGCACCATTCTTTAGCATCAAAGAATAAAGGGATTCCAGCTGCTTTCTACTTGAACATATTTTCAGTTGGTTCACAATAGAAAGGATACTGTTCTTTGTTAACATTGATATTCCTGCTGTAGTTTCCCCGTATAATTGTATAACCTCTGGTCTGTAGAGAAATGACTATACTTAGAAAAGATGTCAAGAAGAGTCCAGATTTGAAGCTTATAGATTTGGGATTCTTATATTTGGACTAAATGAATAATTTACAGAAATTCAATAAAATTCTTGAAATAAATACAGAGTTTCGACAAAACTATTGGATTCAACTGAACCCCTCGGTGGCAAGAGATATCATATATTCATCCAATAACAAAGGTTATTGGTGTATCAAAAGGAACAAATGGAAGGTGATGTCTGTGCACTCAATCTTGATTCTTGACATATATATTTTTTTTGGGTAGGCATGTTGGAGTCCGACAATAACATTCTATATTTAGAATAAAGGGATTACTTTTTTCTGAAATCCCAAAATAGCACAGCACAGCACAGCAAACACCAAACTATTGAAGGAATCAGAATACAAGAACAGTTGAATCCCTAAATAGTCAATAAATCCAACTTTTCCCAAAAACCCTAGCCTTCTGCCGCATACATTAAAGATTCCAATACAAAATAATTCCACTACTACAGAAGAACCCCAAGGACTAGTTCAAGAGATAATCAGAAACCCTAACCATAATTTTTTTTTCTAAAAAAAGAAAACGAAGACATAATCGATCATCATCTTGATATATCAAAACACATAAGAAATTCATATGCGGGGGGAAATGGCTGACCTACTAGAATAATCTCTTTCGCGTCTCCATATATATATAATAAGGTTGTGGGAGTCGCGTATCAAAATTGTACTATCTCACTGTGCTTTTCTAATCCAGTATCTACGGTTATTAACCCGGCTAGCTGTGCTGGTCAAACCACTTATGTTGTATGTGATAGAACTGCTTGGACAATAAAAAAAAGGCAATGAATGTATGGCTATCAGAGAATTGAATTAGGAAAGAATTTACATGGGATATGATGAAGTGACCTCCATGGTGGACAAGATGAAGAAGGTATGATTTGAATATGTTAGAAAAAGATGCATAAATGTCCCGATAAAGAGGTGCAAAATGTTTGTTAATATTGCGCATTGTATGATGCAGAGGTAGGGCAAAGAAGTTTGGGAGAGGCAATTAGACAGGTCAAAAGTCACTTACAATTCATCGAAAAGTCAGTAGGTTGAGCCTTGAACATGTTGAAAACATCTTTTCCTTCAAAAGGCAGGAACAAAGCTACATACACACCATCCTTTTCTGATCCCACTTATGTGATTGTATCGAATATGTTATTATTGTATTGAATGGCTAAGATTCGATTTTGGAGTCTGTTCCGAATTGAGGCTTCTCAATACCTGATTCTCAATGGCTGAAATTATTGAGTTCACTTTGATTAGACCCCAGTAATAATTTTGCTTTGGCATTTTTTTAGGGACGTATGTTGAACAAAATTGGATCTTATGCTTTACCTTGTTGCAATTATTAAGTAACTAATTATTTTTTCAGAGGAGTAAAAGTTTTTTTGCCCTAGCAAAAGATCCATAAAATATAGGGACTCGAGTTGCATACTTTGTTGACGTAAACAATGCACATTATTGTTTTGCACCATTTCGGAATGGTACATACAACCAAATCCACTCAACGTATATGATGCCAATTGCGATACACAATGCAAGTTGTAAACCTTGGTAGTTCATACTAGTAGTAGCAGCAGTATTGTAGCAGATTCCTTGCAATTTCTGAATAAATCGAGCTGGCTGTATATTTGAGAAACTCGAACCTTACTAAGAAATAAAAAAGAAAGGCCTTACTGCTTTCACATGTACTGTACATATCTGTTTTGGTAATAAAACTTACCTTCATTGCCAAAAAAACAGAAGTGTGTTAAAACTGACCATTTTCACACAAAACTCAAGACTGTTTGAGGCACCTTTCAAAAAGAAAAGAGAAAAAAAGAGCGAGAAAAGTAACGGCTCCAATCTCTAAAATAAAATTTTGATAATCATATAGTTACCTCCATATAAATTGGTACGACTAGTTGCTGAAATAAAATACAGTACTAGGTGGCCGTATAAGATCCTTTGAAAATATATTTGTATTGCAAACTCACTAGGCACCCAAAAAATGAGCTTCAATTCCTGACAGAACAAAAGTTCTAATCATATACTTGGCCAATTCCTGTTCGCACAAACTACCTCGTCACCCGTGCCAAGAATACAACTTCTGCCAAATGAACAATTGTCACAACTACCATCAGGTCAATCAAATGATAGAGTGCTTCAAAGTCAGCAAAACACATCAAGCTTTACTCTCTGCATACAATGTTACCTTGTCCTATCACAACTTTGATACACACAAAACTTGTGTTATATTCCTTTTTTCCTAATAACTTGTGTTCTACTCCACCTAACTATGCTGTGAAAGATATTTCCTCTTCAAACTCTACTGCAAAAAGAGAGTAATTTACCTCTAATCACAACACACAAACATCGGAAGAGATGCAAAGCTTCGAGTCAGCCCCACCACTGATTACACTTTCACCTTTCCACCAATCCGCACACAATACCTGTATTGACAGACTAATGTTTAGCAAATTCTAATGTGATAGAACAAATACTCTAAAACCAGTTCTTAGAAGGCAAACATTAGCACCTTGTCCTTGTGAGTATCAATGACAGCAAGGGGCCACTGCAATAAAAATTGTTTTACCCATGAATGGAAAATGTAAGTGTTCATAAAAACATACTAATCATTATAGAGACGTACGAAGTATAGCACTAACCGCAGTTCTTAAGTCCCATAACATTACTTTCCCATCATAAGATGCAGAAACCAAGTGAAACCATGACTTTTCATGCCACTTGCAGGCGGATATCCAAGAACTGTGTGATGAGAACTGATAGACAGGAGCCGAAGAACCTGAAGTGATAAATGAAAGAGTTTTTTTCATATATCAAGGTCATCAGTTACTTGAACAATATAAACAGAGAAAAGATATTTAAGCACAGAGAGACAGGGATTAAAGTTCAAGGGTGTGTTTAAAGTGCTTCTGCAAGTTGGACAGAAAAAGAAAGAAACCTGGTTTGCGAGGATCCCATATCCTAAGAACGGGGTCAGAACCACCAGCAGCAATGAGGGAAGAACCTTCACCTCCAACATCAAGGCAATTAACAACTTTGTCGCAATACTGTTGAAGAGGAAGGTGGTCACTATCCATACTTTTAGGACTAAACAGTTTCAAGCTCTCAACAAATAGACTAAAAAAAGCTATATGCCCTGGCATTAAAAAGGTTCAAAACCGCCTACTTATCATGATGAGGTAATTTTTAAAAGTATGATTGTTGACCGCCAGAGAAATGTTATCTCTGACAGAAAGTGGAAGCAATATCACTAAGAAAAGAATATGTACATGCTACACCTTCCACAAAATTTTCATAATTTCATATTCTGCAAGTGGGAAATTTGTTTCGCCGCCCTCCACAATCCATATGTATATAGTTTTAGGAAATACTAGCCTACATGCACAGGACAGTAGAGATATGACTGGAAGAGCAGGAGAAAAGAGACGGCATGTCACCAGGTTCAATGAATCCTTGCCCATCTCAACATCCCATCTTCTTATAGTGTGATCCCATGATGCTGAATAAATTGTTTCATCTTGTGACCACACCACAGACGACACACATTGTGTATGTCCTACAAGTGTAGATTTAGCAGCCTCCTGTGATCATAAGATGTGATGGAACTTTTTGAGTACAAGATTATGATAACAAACATTAAAAAAAAATTAAAATAAAAGAGAACTATAGAAAAGGAAGAGGCAAAGAAAGAGAGAGAACATAGATAAAGCAACTTAGAATGATATAATAAGAGATAACTAACACCTCTCCTACTAGTGAAAGACTCGACATATTTCAAAAATCAATTTCAAAATTATTTTGACCCTTCAATTGCATTGATGAACATCGTCATTTGAGAAAATCAGAAGGTTTTTTGTCTTTCACCAAAACGTACACAAGATTTTGCTAATCGATATCAATTGTTAATGAGATACAACATAGAAAGTCAGAGACGCATTAGACTGGCACAAAATTGTTGCTGAAACAACATTGAAAAGAAGAATATAATGGCAACAAAGGTGGTGGTAAATAAGGAATAAGGGAGGAAGTTAGGGATCAGAGAGGGATAGCAGGGAGGGGGAAGGAAGAAGAACAAACACTCCCTCTAGTTCCAGTTAAATGACGGTATGTTTAAGGCAACAAGTTTCAAAAAACTTATAGCCAGTTATGTCATACTTTAGACCACAAGTTCCTAAAGTCTTCATTTCTTTCATAAACTGCATGCCAGTTCAAACTATGTCAATAATTTGGAACGGAAGAAGTATCAACACAAAGTTGGAGGCGCTGCAGGAAGAAGGTTGGGACAATTGAATTGGTGTAGCATATAAGAGGTAGGATGGAAAAGGATGTGAACTAGGATTCAGGGATGAAGAGGATTAGTAAAAAAGTAAAAGTAGATAGTTTTTTCGTGTATGTCTTGCACTGGAAAGTTTTTGAAATCAAAATAGTAACTGCAGCCATGAACTGTTCTTTCCTCCTTTTTCACTGCTTTTGGGAACCGACACATTATCCTTTTCCTGGATAAGGTAGAAGTTAGAACATATACACTGTGTGGAATGAAATAAATGTATCCTTCTGTCTTTAACCTAGAAGAAATGCAGTCATACTTCTACTTGAGGATCCTCCTCATCGGCATTCTTCTTCCTTTTCTTGACTGAAACGACGTCACCTGTATCTGAGCCACTTGCTTGCCACAAAGCTATTTGGGAATCCCAGGACCCTGAACACACCTGTCAATGCAATAAATACTGGGATTCAGTAAGAGTTCTTAAAATCAATTTCATAATCAAAAGCTTTCAATGATCAATTAAGTGAAGAGATGCATGACCATATCTCCAGCAGGATTTGCTGCAACACTTTGGACAGAAGCATTATGTCCATGTAAAATCTTAAAGGCTCTAATCCTCTTTATCTGATCCGAAGACTCATCTGCATCAAACTTTTAAGCCAAACGATACTAGTTAGGGGAAGATCACGAATTAGGCAGTGAGTTATAAGTAGCAGAGGCACATCATTTACCTTCCAGAGACGCAGTGTCCTATCCTTGGAAGCCGTAGCGACTATTTGATCAGCACCATTTTGAGCCACTACAGAAAATAAAAGGTATAAACATGATAAACACAGATAGAATTCCAGAAGAAATGAAACACAGAGAAGTAGATATCCAGGAGAAATTCAAACTATATCTCCATACTGATTGTAATGCTGGTAAAAAAATTTGGTATCCAGTGTATTTCGGTATTGCAAGGCAAGTTAATAGAATGGATATCAACAAGAAATATTAAACCGAAAAAAGAAATATCAAGAAGTGATGTGGGAGTATCAACATGGTGTCAAGGTAAATGATAATGGCAGCAGACGATAAGGCATAATGCTAGACAAGGAGCAACTGAGATATCCCACTGATACCTCTTGGTTTTACAACACAAACAGAAGTAATTGCATCAGTATGGCCCTCCAGTAGATGTGTACAAGATCCGGCAGCCTTCCATATTCTGATTAGCACTATCAAATGTTAGGTTGATACAATAACCAAAAAATGCAATTACCATAAGAATAAACATTCAGTAGATTACCTTCCAAAACCATCATAACATCCAGTCAAAACAAACCTGTCAGATCACAAATATGCACATCTTGTCAATAAGGCAATAGTTGATTGTATGCAAAGAAGACCATTAATTACATTATTAACGGTCACCGCAACACTTTAGGGGGAAAAAGCACATGGAGGATGAAATTTACCTTCAAAACAAAGGGGACAAAAGCAGCATAATGTAATTATATAAAAAATGTTGTCCTTATTAATATAGTGAGTAAGAGATATCTATGAGTAAAGTGAATGCACAACACCTGGAGTATAAGGTACAGAGAAACAATAACCAGGGAAATGCAACCATTCCATTTAGTTATATTATGCTGGCTCTATTTATTTCAATATTGTCTTTCAGTAAAGAAGTTAGCATATACCCACCAAATCTTAAATATATTAAACAAAGAATGATATACAAGGCGGTAAAAATTACAAGGATCAAACTGAGATTCTAGAAAAACAAATTTCACACTCGTGCTTACTTGGAATTAGAACCATCAACTGCACTGACCCAATCGTCATGCAAAGATGGCTCTTCTTCTTTCCTCGGAGCCACAGCTCTAATGTACTCAATCTCCAATATTTTCTCCTGTAAAAGATATAGAAAACAGTTGGAAAAAAGATGAGTAGAAGAACCACTGAATAAACGTATAATAACATAAGTGAAATATATTGTCAAAAATCTCAATGGTTTGTGACTCGGAAATAAGCCACTTCTGGCTAGTGAACAAGAAGATAAGAAAAACAACTAGGAGGGAACTAGAATTACAGACTAACAGTACTTCTAGAACCTTCAGGTATGTATATCTTTTTGCAATACGTAAAATTATTTCAAACACCTCACAAGTATAGCTCAGTTATCTAATCATTTCCAGAAAGAAAATGTTTTGTCATTAAACTACACTGACTACAACTTTTTGCATTTATTGTTACTACACTACCTACAATTTTAAAACAGAGCTGTTAATACTTGAGATTTTTCTACAACTTTGAAACTCCAATAAGAGATACAATTGCAAGCATAAAAAGAACAAAACCAACTAAATAATGCGAACGAACAATCGCACTAGCAGCGGCCAGTAGATACTTTGTGGAATTAGAAAGAAATCCAAGTAACGAGGGACAACATTTTTGCTAATCCAACTGTTGGTACAAGTTCACCTCGAGCTCGGGCCACTAATATCAACCTTATGACTGGCTGGCTATTCATTATTTTCTAGAGCTTATTATCACCATCATCCATCAATCGTTTTGCTCAAACAAATTGAAGCAACAAACTTTTAAAAGAATGTGATTACACATTAATGGACCACACAACAAAAATTACACTTCTGTTTTCGTGTTTGAAATCAATGTTTACACGAATGTACAGAGTTCATTTTACGTTTTTTTTTTTTTTGGAAACAAGATTAACCACCTTCCTTAAGCATCTTTTTCTTTGAGTTGGTCTGAAGAAACAAAACAGTACAACTGGAACTGTGGTCATTCAAGCAGTCAAGAAGTGATTTCAGGAAAGAAACTTACAGCTGAAATGCCCTTGGCAAGGAGAAACTCTTCAAGTGACATGCGGACCAGTTCCCCATCAATGAGAAAATCAAAAGGCTCGGGATTCCAATCATCCTTTCCTAATAAAATCAAATGACAAACAGGTAAGCATACTAGTTAAAACACAAATAGCAAAATCACTGGGCAGACAATACAGTGCTTGTGATACATAAGATCAGGTCCTTTATTTAATTAAATATTAAACCCCCTCTTCTATATCTGATCCCAAATTTAGACACAATATACATTTTGATAGAGTCATTTCTAAGTTACTCAATTACGGCACCGTTAACCCGTAATAACAAAGCTCTCGTACCACAACCAACAACCTATTCAACTTGTCAATGTAGATCAACAAATACTCATTTATGAGCTATATACAACAACCATTCTTACCCACAAACATCTATCTCAGTATCAACGACCATATCCTCTGTAATTATAATTAACTTATCTAAAACAAAAAATTAATCCACTTCCATATAAACTCAAAACTAAATGACACAACCAATCAATCAACCACGTCTAAGTCCCAAACTATATGCACATTCCACTTAACAAAATCAGTTAGAACTAAAAGTTACCGGCTTTAAGGAGGTTGTTGACGATAGAAGAGAGGCCCAATCGGGTGAGATTAGAGGGAATAGCAATGGAACTAGGCGGAGCCTTAAAGGGGGCTTTCAACTTCGTGACGAACCGGACCTGTACACGCCTTGCAGCCTCTTCAACGTTCCCATCAATATCCATACCCGCCATTAAAAGAAAATATCAATGTGTGTGTAGAGAGAAAAGGGATGGAGTGTATGACGTAGACGTTCACGGCAAAATTCGTTGCGGGTGGAATTAGGGTTTAAGGTTTCGTCGACGGGTCGAACTAGGGTTTAAGATTTTGGATGGGTGGGTTAACTGTTGTCCATAAATGGAGCAAAACAAAAGGAAAACGCTAGAAGGAGGGCTTGAACCTCCGACCTTGTGGTTAACAGCCACACGCTCTAACCAACTGAGCTATTCCAGCTTGACGATTATCTAATATATTTTTTATCACTATATATATATGGAAAAAAACCGCGGGGATGAACTGCTAATTATATTTTCGCTTACTATTAACGCTAGGTATTATTTTTTCGCGTACTGTTAACGCTAGAAGAACAAAATACATGTCCACTTATTAGATTATGGCAAAATTAATTAAAATTTTCTTATTTTATCCTGTAATATTAATACTCTTTGGAAGTTTTTAAAAAAATTCAAGAGTTTATTATTTACTTTCTCCGTCTAATATTAGTTGATCATCATAGTAAGAGTCTGTTTGACATTTTTACTGAAAACTGCTTATTTTTAGAAGCGTTTTTTTAAAAAATAGCTTTTCAGAAAAAAAAATTCAAAATAAGCAATTTGTGTTTGGCAAATTTATTTAAAAAGTGCTTCTGATAAGCAATTTGTGTTTGGCTAATTTTCTTTAAAAAGTGTTTTTTCAAAGTCAAATTACGAAAAAAGACAAGTATCAATGTACTTTAAATATTAAGATTATTTTATAGAGAGAAATATTTTAAACATCTAATACAAAAACTTTAATTACGTTTTAAATTATATTATTTAAAATGTACATATTCAAGTACATAGATAAATATTGTTGAAAATATTGAAAAGAGGAACGTTTTTGTTATTTGTTACCTATTTTTTTCTATTCAATCTTAGCTATTATACTTTTTTAAAATAATACTGTGAAGTTTTAAAAAATTCAAATTAAAATAAAATAATACGTAAATTAAGAAAATAAAATTTTGTTATTTGTTACTTTTTTTGGAGGGTCTAAATCTTTAATTGTTACTTTTTCTCTTTTTTTTAATCCTACAAAAATATTGTTGTTACTTTTATTTTCAATTCTGTAAAATAATACATAAATTAATTTATACAATATAATATATAAATAATACTAATATAAAACATAAAAAAAGATTATTATATAAAAATAAAAAATAAAATTCTTGAATAAAAATCAACCAAATTTATGAGATATGTTAATTAATTAATAAAGGATATATTGATAAATATGTATATATGAAAGGAATATATTAGTCTTAATAAAATTAATTTTCTATTTCTGCTTCTGCTTCTGCTTCTGCTTTTCTTTTAAAACATATTTTTTAGCTTTTTCCCAACAGCAGAAAAAATATTTTTGCTTCCATTTAAAACAGTTACATATAAGAATTTGCCAAACACTTAATTTCTCAAAATAAGTTTTGGCCTCCCAACAACAATGTCAAACATGCTCTAAATATAATTGTCTCGTATTAATTGATCAACTTACAAAATTAAAAAATATATTAATTAATATTTTATTATAATACTCTTGCAATTAGTTCTCTTGAAAAGTGTTCACATTTGTTTGTAAAATTCCCAAAAGCTTTTTAAGGAGTGAATTGATAAAATCATTTTCTTATTGTGATTTCTTAAGCACCGTACAATATAAAAAATGATCAATTAATATAGAACGGAAGAAGTACTTTATATCTATTCCAATGATAACTATTCATATGTCCGATGCTATTAAGCATATTTTTCATAAAATGATCTTTGATGTAACCAACATGAATAAAGGGTATTGACCGTCTTATTTATGATTTTTTAACTATAGTAACATACTGGAGGCAGATTAATATGTTCAATTAGTTTCTGCAGAAATATGATTTGCTAGCCTTTTACTATTAAAATTAAAATAAAATAAAAAATTCCCAATTTTATGACTTTTTTACCTGAGATTTTATTTCTTACATAAATTTGCAAAGACCGTTTTTTTCTTCTATTCGAATTGTGAAAGTGCAAGAGGTCTCATTTACTCTTTTCTGGCAACTTATGTATCTTTTATTCTTTAAATTTAAAATGAATTTAACATCTCAACTGAAAAAACAAATGCACTTAATGGTATTAACTATTAACTAATACGCATATCGCCAGTACGAAATGACCAATTCAAAGTTCCACCATATAAATAAGCTGAGTATTATTGATACTTCAAAGGAAATATCAATAGTACAGAATTACTAATCTTATTCACGCATATGACTCAAACATGTCCTAGACATTCTCTTGATACCAAACATTTCTTCAGCCCCTGGTGTTGGCGTAATCCTTTGGTTCGTCATCGTCATCCCTGTAGTTCCCTTCTGATGTTTCCTGTCCGAGATGTTCATTTATAGATTGAATTCCCTGATCTGCACTAACCTGTTCTTGGCTTCCATTATATGATGCTTCAGAGCTCCCACCAAATCCCGTGTTAGCGAAGCTATTATTGTTACTAGGAGCCCCAACAAAGTCATTCCCGCTGTTGCCACCACCTGAAAAACTACTGCCTTGACCAGAATAATTGATGTTTGGAGTGCTGCTTCCGTAGTTACCACCCTCAACAGGGGAACTGTTGTTCAAATAGTTGCTACTACCACCTCCATAGCTACCGTATCCTCCAGCAGAACTGTTGCCACTAGACAATCCATCCCCTCCACCACCGTAATTATTGGTTGGGTAACCTCCAGAACCGGTAAAATTTCCACCTTCCCCACCATAGTTATAGCCACTACTGCTACCGTAGCCACCTCCTCCAGCCGAATTGTAGCCACCTCCTCCAGAAGAATTGTAACCACCAGAAAATCCACCACCTCCACCTCCATAATTACTGGCTGCATAACCTCCACCACCTGCAAAGTTTCCACCTTCTCCACCATAGTTACCACCACCATAACCACCTCCAAAACCATCACGACGTTTTTCTGTGGCATAATTCACCTTTATCCGTCTTCCATGAAGATCCTGAAGAAGTTGTGAAGCATAAATCACTTAAGCACCATTACTAAAAGAAAATCCAAAATTGAGCAGTGATAGGCTGATAGCATTAAGTTGCTAGGAAATATCACATTAATCAGCCAACCCAAGATGGAACTGGTTGGAGGTTTGGTGGGACAGGTGCAAAAGGTAAGCTACACAGATATTTAAGCGAGTGGTATTACAAGAGATAGGATTATCCAAAGGATTCTCATTCTCTGCAAATAGTTTCACTCTGTAAAGTGATAATGATAATTACTTCATGAAATTGAATCAACAAACTAAAACGTGTCACTGTTCTTTGCAGATAAAAAGTGTCATTACAAAGGAATTTGGTAGTAAGGTTCTGGGTGAAATATTGTCCTCTGAACTATGTGTTACAAGTAAAGATGTCCTTCCCAATGAAATCCATATTAGTCTATTCAAGCTCGCTCTTTTTCAGATATTGATAAAAATCTGTGTAGTTTGTGTTCACAAGGATACCTTTCCAGGCTCCAGCTAGAAATAACATCATACCTGACCATCCATGGCCTGCATGGCACTTGTTGCTTCTTCACTTGATGGAAAACTAATAAAACCAAATCCTCTGGACCTCCCAGTTTCACGATCCAGAATAACTCTAGCTGCAAAGGGGGAGGAAATAGTTTATTCCAAAGTTGAGTTAAACAACACAAAGCAAAAGAAGCTGGCCTCAGAGAAATATCTCCAGAGAGACTGCATGCACAGATCTGTCTCATAGATCTTTAGTACTGAAACCTTTCACCAAGAACTAAATTGATAAGGGAACATGTCCACAATTCAGACCAAAGACGTCTTGTTTCATTAATAGGAGAAATGAATTTGAACTCCAACTTCATAACTAATTCAAAACATTGGACAAACGATTGAGAGTGCTAGCTTGTTTCTATTAGTAATCACGGCAGACTTGATATTAGCTAATGCTGCAACTACACAGTGATTCATCCCTTTTAAATGAAATGCATTGCTAAATTTTAAATCTACAAATGCTAAACAGTAACCCAAGTACCTTCAATTACTTCACCATATTGAGAGAATGTCTCTTTCAGAGAACTTTCATCAGTGCCATACGAGAGACCTGCAGTAGACAATACACAATTATAGAGAAAACAAAAGAAGTGATAAAATAACAAGAACTCCATACACAGGAAAGATCTTCTCACCCCCAACGAAAAGCTTAGACGAAGACATGCTTCTTATAGTCTGGAAAAGTGAATCATTTGAGGCAGAAAGTTGCAAGTTTGTGTTTTTGCCTACACCATGTTTAAGAATATTCCCAATTTTATTGAGAAAAGCCATCTTTAAACCTAGTAAACCAGGACAGTAAAGAGTCAGTATCACACATTCAATGTAAAAATAAACAAAAATTCAGAAGATTCCCATTTCCTTTGGCGATCCATACTAGCATATTAGTCAAAAGAAAAACTAAAGGAAGTCATCAACAACAGGGTATAAATAAACGGATTGTGAATTAATATTTGTAAATGGACTAGTTGGGATAAGCAGTCTGAATAATCAATAGATTCCGCTCTTATTCAGGTCCGTATTACAATGAGAATTCATCACAGTCTGGGTATCAATCTCACTCCTTTACCCAAAAACAATTATAGCAATTGAGATCATGCAACACATATCGAAAATGGTAAAACCCTAATCTTGAAAAAGCTTTAAAATAAAAAAGCAACAAATACACAAATAAAAAATCTGAACAACCTGATTTAGTATCTTTATTATTATATGAAGAAGAAGAAACTTACCTTTGCACTGAAGAAGAACACTTGTTGAATGGCTATACCCTAGAAGGGTTTTAGAAGGTGGAGGCAATTTCCCATTAATATTTCAGAAACATCTCCGCCTTACGATTATATTTGATCATTATTGGCCGTTGGATGAAAATGAGGCGGTCGTCAACACAACCTTCTCGTTTTTTCTTTTTTCATTTTAACCAAAAGATTTTTTTTTGGGGTTGCGAGAGTGATTTTTTTAAAATGTCGGCTATTTTAACCACTTAAATTAAAATTAGTTGTATTTTATATATAATTTGTGCAAAATATGTGTATAATCAGGTATAATTATTATTCATATTTTATATATATAGGCTCAAAAAAAGAAGTAAACACTCGAGATGTAAAAAATTTGTTAGATTTTGTCATTTATTTATAATTTGATTTTGTTCCGAGGTTAGTGCACATTGTCCTTTAATATTTATAATCCTCCTTTTTATGTAATATCTTTTAAATATTACTATTTTTATCTTTTCACCTTGGTTTTATGTTATTATCTAACTGTAATCTGAAGTTCAAATTTACAATCATTTCTTGATATTTGTTTAATGAAAAGGGATCTTAAACATTATATTATCGTACAGTTTAGATATTTTGTACTCATGGTTTACTATTATTTTTTTTTATGACAAAAAAAATCTCCAGCCGCTATCCTTTGGGATAAAACTCCCCGCTTCTATGGGTTTACTACCTTCTTATGGCAATGTGGTACCGCTATACAAATATGTTGTATTTGTATCTTTTAATCAAAAGAGGTGGTTGAAAACCATAATTATTATACAAAAATAAATGTGATAAGCAAAAGGAGAAGCACTAATTTCATTTATATCCCAATGAATATGACAACAATCCAATCCACACATGGACTCTGATTTAAGGATGGTGGTCTCTATCAGACATAATATCTGTGAACAAGGTGATCCCATTTGCTTAAAAAGAATGTTGGCATGTTAATCAAGATTGAAGATATCAAATCTCCAAGCACAAGTAGATTTTTCCAGGACCCAACTTGGCCTAGAGCTAACAAAGAGCTACTAACATTCTCCTTTTTGCAATGACGGCCTTAAGCAAACTGGTTTTGACAATGACAATGAAGTTAGCTGGAAAATTAAGTAACAAACAGCTAACAAATACTATTAAGGGATCTATGCATTACAAAAGTACATGACATTGACCTTTTTGCACATAACACCAAATTTCTACATTCAAGAAGTTATGAATTCATTTGGATTACAAAAATAGATATATCTAGTATGATGATTGAGGATTAAGAATCTTGATTTTCTTTGGAAGAAATCCCTGATTAGCCAATGAAGCTCACTTCCTGTGGGAACCATGTAAAGATCTTGGAGATCCCTCAAAGAGATTCAAAAGGAAGTTCTCCAAATCGTCTGCAGTATACCTTATGTGCTTGTCGCTTATATGGTTGGTGTGTCTTCCAACAAATGTCCTGTATCCCTGGATAACCTTGAGTGATGTTGAGATTCGAAGATCTTCACGAAGTTGACTATCTGGGATAGACCATCCTGTCTGGCTCTTGTAGACATCCTCAAATGAGAGATAAAAATTGTTTAGTCTCTCCTTGAGAAGAGTTCTCGAGATAGAATTCGAGCCTGGATTATATAGCCCTTCATCTCTGAGGAAAGAGAGGATAGAGCTCCAAGTAGCTCTCTCATAGCTCATTGCATGATGTTGGAACTTCCAATTATGTTTTCGGATCCAACTATCGCCTAGTATTGTTCTTAGATTGGAATTCTTCACCTTTTCAGCCATGTAATGAATATTATTCATTAAGAAAAGGTGACCTAGTGACTCATCCTTGTATAACCTGGCCTTATCCTCAAGGTTGCATTCCAAAATTGAAGTGAAGGATCGAAAATGTTGAGCCAGCGGAGAAATGTAACAGCGTCTGTCTGTGTTTTCTTCTTCTCTATCAGGTGTCATGTCTGGTAAAATGGTCACTGAATCTTCCTTCTCATGGCCCTTCAGAAGCTCATCAAGTGATTTGCTATAATCAATAAGAGTTTTCATGTAGTTCATGACATACCTCGTGAGATGGTGTATCCCGCCACCAGGAAAAGGGTTGGCTGATATGCTGGAAGCAACAGCATTTTCAAATTCCAGAAAGGTTGCCTTTGCACAATCACCCAAGCTTCTAAGAATGTCTTGGCACTCTCTTCTAACGCATAACCCCACCTCATCAGAGTACATAGCATCAATATCTGGGATAAGATCTGCAAGCACCTCATACATGTCAAGAATCCGAATCAATTTCTCCGGTTGATGAGGGCCAATAGCTATGGCTTCACCAAAGTTCAGAAGCTGCAAGATTGAAGCTTTCGAGGCCTCAGCAAAGCAAACTGAACCAACTGCTTCCAGCTCACTAAAAATCTGATCACTTAACCATTTTTCACTGGCAAGATAAATGCGCACAAAGATCTTCATAGCCCGTATCCACCTCCTGATTTTGGAGTTCAACGAGTTCCATTCCATCTTCAATACATCCTCAATGCTCAACTTCTCTACTTCAAGAATGAAGAGGCAATCATCCAAGCCATCTTTTCTGACATTGATAAATGCTTGAGAACATTCCCGGCCATAATTTGAATCAAACATCAAATTGGCAATGCATCTTAGGTCAGGAATAACATCTGGATGCACCAGTTCAATGATGTACTCCCCTGAACTCCTACTCATGCTATCTCTTTGAACCACATCCTCAATCGAGTCATCCCCAAACGACACAATTGAGCCATCATCCAATGTATCGTCTTCACTGGAACGAAAAGACATATGCTCCGGCTCAAAAGGCTGCCTGTTGTGAACAAGCAAATGCGTAAACTCCTCCTCAAGACGATTCATTGCTGTTTGCAGAAGATCATGAGCCCTACGCAGAAGCTCATCTTCTTTACTACCTTTAACCAAGTTCAAACTCTCCAATCTCTCAATCAATTTTCGACCTTGATCCACATATCTCAAATACTCATAAGCTTCTTCCTGGCCACAATCCCATATCATTGACTTACCCACCTCCCAGTTCATGACTTTACTCTGCACTAAATTAAGCTCCTCCTCCAGCTCAATAAGCTGCTCCTCAGTTTCACCAGCTCCCTCATCTTCGGGTTCACTCACTCTAGTTATAGAAGACAATTGGGAGCCTAGATCAGCCAAAATTTTCCTAGCATCATCCGTTAAAGTCCTATTTGACCCCAACGCTTTCACAATGTTCTGTGCAGCAGCTATCAGGTTTTCTTCTTCTTCCATTAGGGGGACCGAAGATTCACAGTCTCCCATATAAATTCAAGAACCAAGAAACTAGCTCAGGTTAATCCCAAACAGGTAAAGATTGCAACTTTTTAACTTCTATGAAATACCCAAGAAATTACAATCAAGAAAGAACTTCACCAAGAAAGATTATCTGTCACCTGCAGAGATTAACTACTGTAAGAGTTAACCCAAATCCCATTTGAGGGCAATCTAAAAAATAAAAAAAGAGAGGCGGCGGAGTATAAGATAAGAAGACAAAAGCAGCAAACTTCAGGTTAACTAAAGTGGGAGATTTGAGGATCAAGAAAAGATTGGTCAGAAGTCAGAAGTAGAAGCAAGAAACAGAGGAAAGTGAAAATGCACAAACCTCAAAGCTCAAATCTTGAATATGCAGAAAGAGAACAAATCAGCAAACAAGATCCATATATGAAGCAGAGAGGAACTGACCCTTTTTAGCAGAGTGGGCAATGATTGAACAAAGAATGAAAAAAAAGGGGGTGTTTTCTTGGAGAAATGAAGCTCAAAATTAGTGCAGAAAACCGACCATCCAAAAGTATATGTGAGTTGCTGCTTCCTATTGGAGTAAGAGGCTTTCCTTTGTTTGTTTTTGGTTATGAATTGAATAGCTTTGGCCTTGGAGAATGGCCAGTGCTGGCTTAACCTTCAAGTCTTCAAGAAATATCTTTGGAAATTTACCTGACAATGGGCTTGCGGCGATGTTACAGTTTATCATTTTTTTATTAGCATATTATAAAGTTAAATATTATAAAATTATTAATAAGAAAATATTTTTATTAGTTTGTTTCTAAAAATATTTCTTGAAAATTTTAATATAATATGCTAGATTTTTATTTTTACACATAAATCATTTTAAAATGTCATTTTCTCTATTCAAATTGTAAGAGGATAAAGGATCACATTTTCTTGTATAAAATAATGTGACACTCGAAACATAATAAACAACATTTGGCAAGAATTACAAAGGTACAATAAAATATTAAAGTTTAAAAAATTCCAATACAAAGATGTTACGATATTTTAATTTAAGAATAAATTAATGAGTGTTGTATAAAATGGAACTGAAATGGTACAAATACTCATGCACCAAAGAAAAATAACATGACAAAGATTGGGTTTTATGCGCTAATAATATCAAGAATTTTTACACGATTACTTTTTTCTAGGAATCAATAACGTAATACTAGATAACTTTAAAAGGACAGTATATAATTTCAGGCTTGAACAATCAATAATTTTTTTTATTTTTTTTTAAGTTTATCAAGGTTGATAACTTAAATTCATGATGAATTCAGCTAGGACTTTAGGACGATGGTTTAAAATTAGGGAAATCTTATTAGTTATCTTGGTCATGTTGATTGCTTCTAGATTAATTAATGCAACAGATTAAAATGGAGAAACATTTTGGCTTTTAATGTAGAAAAATGGACAGATGGAAGATAAGGTGAAGAAATCAAAAATCACAACTTTGATTTATTTATTTTTCTTTTTAGACAAGTACTTTTATTTTTGACAAGGCATAAAAGGGAAGAAAAGTCTCAAGAGTCCAAGACCAACACTTTATCGTAAATAATTGAGATTTCATAATTTGCAAAAAAAAATTATTTCATCTTACAGGTTCAAGAACTATAAAAATATATTTAACTAACTTGGAACTTTGTACTTTAATATTTTTTGCCAAAAGAGGTGTTTAACTTTTATTATATGGAAGACTGTTATGTATTAAGTATTATTTTTTAATATAGAATTGAAATTATAAGGGTTTTGCCAATATTATCCACTTAATATGTTAATTCCCTATAATTTTGGTATTATTTCAATATAATAAGATAAATCAACTATCTATAGGTGTAAAAACAAGGTAACTGAAATTTATGTTATGGCGTATAACAAAATTAAATGAGGGAAGGTATTGGGTGACAACAATCTTAATGTTTAAAATAGATCAAATGGATGGTAAAATTATTTAAAATAGTTACAAGAAATCAAGTTGTTTGTTTTCAAAAAATTAATAAATACATTACTAAAAATAATGGTTTTTCCAATCGCAAATCAGTGATTTTGTGCTATAAAACATGACTACTTTTCCACTCATTCCCGTCGAACCAGGAAAAATGCGAAAAATAGATTCTAACTATGAGAAACTTTTAAATTATTTTGTATGAAAACATTATTAATTTTCTTTTCCACCGATTCAATCAATAGTCATTACACATATTTTTTTTAATATACATATTTCATGAATGAGTTTGACTTGTGAGGGTGAGTCACAATGTTGCCAACATAGTGTGAACGTTCTTGGCAGCTTCATAACAGTTTTATTTTCCAAAGGAATGTGCCAAGATAATCATGTTTTTTTTAAACAATGAAGAAGAGTTATAAAACTATAGTATACTTAGCAGCCACGAAAATATTATTGTGCGTGTCAAATTTGAATTTGATAGTTCCACATATCATAACGAAACAGTAAACACACATAGATTGACTGATTGAAGACAAATTAGACATGGCTCAGTAATGCGACATTAATCCCAACACATGATGAGTTTTGCAAATTGCAGCAAATGTGATAATTAGTCCGTTAACAATTTACTATGACCCCGAATTTAGTCAATTCTTTCGAACTAACAAATCCAACTTGGATTCCATATTAGTTTAATTAATCTTAAACTACCTAATATTATCTTGGTATAAAGTATAGTACAAATAATTATAATAATGAGCCCACGTTGTTGGTCCAAAATAGATTAGATGAAGGACGACATAAATGTTGATCAATTCTGTCCTCTTCCCTAATTAGTTAAAATGTCGCTTTCGTTTGATCAAGAAAATACAATAAAGATCTCCACGTTTCCATGATCCAATTCAACCAATTAAACACTAAAATTCTTTCTTTCTTTCCTTTTTCTTTTTTAATTTTCTTCTCATGGATGGCAGATATTTAACAATTTTTTTTTACTAAGTTCGATTTAGAAATTCTCAAAGTACCTTTTTGATATCACAATAATAATGAATGTATTAAAGCAAAAAAAATAATTCTGGTAAAGTAGATATTAAATTTGGGCTTCAAAGGAAAGTCAACAAAGAAGAGAGAATTTTGGTAGCCCAAAAGTAGGCACTAAAATAGTCATGTGCTTTGACTTTTCACATTCAAATTCCTAATTTGAAGACCCAACATAAACAATTTTGTTTTAATAATTCCTTACCATAATTTTTGCGCCTTGTTCATAGAAATTATTTGTTTGGTTATTCAGTGGATTAAATTTCACCCTACAAAGGAATTGAATCAATTTTTTTACTTTTTTTTTATTCAAAGTCAATTTAATTAAATTTTTGAAAATAAATTAGATTAATTCAATATTTTAAAATTTAAAATTTAAAAAATAAAAAATTACATGAAAAATACTAAGTTCTTGGTGTCAATATTGTATGAAAAAAGAAGAAGATTTTAATATCATCCCATTATTTGGATCTCATTATTTGTGTCAATATAGTATGAAAAAGGAAGAAGGTTTTAATAGTATCCCATTATTTGTGTCAATATTGTATGAAAAAAGAAGAAGATTTTAATAGTATCCCATTATTTAGTGGAGATAGAATTTATGTTAGTGGCCTAAAAAAAAGGACCATTTGTGCAAAAATTCGAATTCATAATGGGTCCACATTGTGATGAATACACAAAGAAGTTATAATACGGCAATCGCTGAAGACCCAAATTCAATACTGTCTTTATAGTTGAATTTGAATAATTAAGAGATTATTTATTATTTTATATTAAATAATTTATAGTAATAAATAAAAATAACACAGTAAAATTAGTTTCTTATTAATTAAAAAGAATATATCAAATCGAATATAAATAAATAAAGATGGACCGAAGAGATTATACTACTAATAATAATTCAACCCCTTTTTATTGAATTACGAAACATAAAGAAAATTCATTTTCCTAAAACACGTGGAGTAGAATTCAAACCACACCTACCTAATATTGTTACCTTTTTTTTTTTCCAACCCAAAGTCCTATTGTAATCTCCCTTTTTCCCATCAATTCTCTTTTAAAAGTTGAAACAATTCTTTTGTTTCAACTTGGCACTCTTTAATTCTTAGCCAAGAGTGGAAACAATTGACATTTTTGAACCATAGATAGTAGTAATAATTATAATTTCACAACTATCATGACTTGGGAAGTGGCTCTCCTTTTAAAAATGATTTAAATAGTTGATAAGCTGCCCTTGGCTTGAATAATGGCACTTCATGACCTGCCCCTCTTACTGTTGCAAATGTTAGACCTTTGTATACCTCTGTCCAGCCTCCCACCTTACAATAACCATTACATTGTCAATGCATATACGTTAAATTTAAATGGACCTTAGAAAACTAGAATTCGGTTTTTTATATTACTGACCTGTTTTTTGACATACCAAGGGTACCATGGAGTTGTGGTGGATAACTTGAGCTGTGCTAGTGAATACCTTGTAGCGGTAACGGGTACAACCGAGTCTACATCACCACTGAAAAACAAAAAATGATCAAATTGAGTTGCCCTTGGAATTTTGGGAATAAGTTTTCAACTCCTCACTATCACATACCTGAAAACCCAAATTCTCAATCCAGCAGCAATTAGTTCCCGGTAGATTGGGAGAATCGAGTCATCTGTATCGTTCCAGTTTCGATTCAATGTCTCACTGTAAACATATAGGTGCAAGATCAATCAGTTGCAAGATGAATCAACATAGTGGGAGTTTGAAAAACAAAAGTATTTACCTGCAGGCTGTCCATTTATAAGGAATTCCTGTTGTATTCGCGTGCATAGCCTTCTGCACATCAGGCCTGTTGTAGTAAATTTCTGCATACTTCTCCGTGCAAGGATCATAACCTGATAGCTGCTTGAACATCTAATTGATGGAAATCAGAAAAATCTCTTGAGTATACATTATACCACTATTAATACCTATCATTGTACTATGTTGCTTTTTTCATGTTGTGATACATATATATATATATGTACCTTGTAAGGTCGGTGGGGTAAATTCATGGTATGCCTACTTGAAGTGCTACCATCAGAATTGTTACAAGGAGGAGCATAAATATTGTACTGATCGATATTCCCAAATTCTTGATCCATCGCGTAATAGTACAATGATTCACACTCGTTTGATTCCTTATGGCGCTTGAAATCACAAGTGTTCACCAATTGCTTGTATGTCTTATCAGAGATCATAGCATGGCTCCACCAATATGTCACAGTTCCTAAGTTGTCATAGTAATTATCTGTCACAGCATTTCCCACCTGCATTTTGATAAAAATCGAAAATTCATCTCCAACAAGTTTCAAGATGTTATTTCAATTAATTACTACTCCAATATGTAGACATTGAGAGATTACCATGAAACCTTTGAGGTTGATTGGGTTCTTAGAATTGACATTGTAATGAACTATTTCTCTGGCTAGCTGAGGGACATAATGACCAGCATAGCTCTCCCCGGTGATGTAGACTTCACGATTTCTGTACCGTGGGAACCGATTCATCCAGTGGATAAGGAACTGTAGTGAGTCCTTAGCTGATAAAAATACACAAAAGAGTCATCATCTTATTCAAATTAATCATGTATATTCCCACATGAATTAATCACTCAACTACAATGAATTAACAAAGCTAGTGCAAAAAACAGCTGCGGATAAGGTTTTTCCAAATCAATAGGACTAGACAGAACAGAGTACTAATAAGATCAAGCACTCAAGTCATATATTATTTTTCAACGATTTAAGTCGTATCAATTTCTTGGAGAAGATTTTTGTATCAGTGGCGAATATTTAGCTGTTTGATTGATTGAATAGTACTATAGTGGGATAGTAATGGACTCCAGATAGCAACATGTAAGGTAGCCAACAATTGCAGCATTGACTCCAAAAATCTGAAAGTAGGCCACATTGCAATTGAGTGCTAAAATGCACTTTCTCATGTGCTCCTAAAATGGGCACTTTGCCACAATTGATTACACAGAGGAAAAGTCATCAGTAAGCATGCCACCATCACTTCATATTTACTAGATTACAAGTTATTAGAGAATAAGCGGTCCAAATATGATTAATTTGTTTTAGTAACATGCTCCATCCGTCCAAGTTTAAATGGGTTGCATTATGATCTAGTCGTAATCGCTGACTTGACTAACATGACTGTTTGGATAGACTTATAGCTTAGGACTTGTAAAGCAATAAGCGGCTTATAAGCCATAAGTTAGAAATCCTAACTTGTGATTTTTCAGCTTAAGCTTAAAAGCACTTTTTTGAATTTACACAAACTCTACAAATATGGTTAAACGCTATTTTAGCATAAAACCACTTAAAATAAGCCAATCCAAATCGGGAAAAAGAGAGAAGGTTGGGTCACACATTGAGCAAATTGCGTTATGATCAATTAACTAACCCATTTTAATCCAAAAACTTGTTCATTTGTCACGTTTAGTCAGAGCCCATAGGCAGGCATGCGTCCATCACTTTCATGTTAACTACATTAAGCACCCCAAATATGACCATAAATTGATGGTCAATCAGTCAACAGATTGAGACATTTCAGGAACACAATGGATGGATAAGAAAAATCTAAGCCAAGAAAAAAATAATTGAATTAACAATAAGACAAAGAGAGAAGGCCTAATCTAAGTCAACAATATGTTCGTACCAGTGCGAAAATCCCCGGTGTCAAGGAGATCAGAGGACCTATTGCTGTAGGAAAATCCAACTCCTGCTGGAGTTTCAAGGAATAGTAAATTTGCCAATTTGTTCCATGAAAACTTGTTCACATACAGCCCTGAAGCCGTCTTGTTTATCCTGAATGGCCCTATTTCTTCAGATGCACCATAGGCCACTGAAGAGCATCCGGGACCTGTTTTTTCCAATGTAAATCCTCAATTTTTTGCACAATCAACACAATTTTTTTATATAACAAGTTATTTCATCCAGTTTTTCAGTATATCAGGCTTATTACAAAGCAGAGACGGAACTACGAGTTCAAGTTTCTTGTCCTTCTAAGTCATAAAGCTCTAAATTGATTATTTGTTAGTAGATGTTGATGAATATTTTATACGAGTAGGCTCAGTTACTTGGCTACGTGAATTTCCACTCATGATTAAAATTTTCAAATTTAGAATGAATTAAATATTTAGAACTGTAAAGTTTAAAGACGTCACATGTACATGTTGAATTCACCTATGGTTAAAAATTTTATTAGTGTCAGCCCAGAAATCTGAAGTAGTAGCAGAAATTACTAGGACTATACCCCGCAGAAGGGTGTGTCTCCTTTATCACAGATGGTTGAGATGAGCACATGTATCTAATAATGAACAATATGGTCAAGAAATTGAAACCTCATTTATAAGAAAATGACGACAGATCCCCAACAGTACTAAGTTTAGTTGGCTACAATTTAATGTTATCAACAGAATTCACAGTACAGAATCTTTCCTATTCTCACTTGAAGACACCTTATTTCTGAGGTCAGGGGCAGGGGTGCAACGGTGTCCAACTGAACTTCTTTTGTTGAAACATTATATAATTATGAAAATAGGGTAAAAAATATATCTTTTTGCATATAAAAAAATTGTTGAACTCTATTAGTTAAAGAATCCTTACCTTAAAAAGAATGGAAAAGTTCCACATGAGATTAAGGCTCGTGTAATCTTTCTCCCTTTGAACTAGCTTTTGGGACGTGAATACGTCCAATACATAATTTTATAGATATCAGCGTATGACTCATTTCACCCAATGTTGGGCCCACATATTAAGTACCAGATGCCCCGGCGTGAGTTAAAGAATTAAAAAGGCTCACATGGATGGGCTCATTATAAGACTTGGTAATCTTTCTCCCTTCCGCTAAATTTTGGGGCGTGAGTTAGGCTCAATACTTATAATTTCACACTTTGAATTAAAAAATTATTACTTTGTGAATTCAATCCCCTTATTTAAATTATTGGCTTTGTCCTTACGATCCAACCTATGTCCTATGCGAAGAGCATGATGACCACAACAATGCATCTCACGGTTTAACTGAATTCAATGTTTTTGATAGGTAATGGTTGAACTTATGAAATTTAAAATTTGAATATGTTTTTAACGAGGCAGTTAGGTAGCTGGCATGAGGAAGGTGGTTGCGGAAACGTAATTGGTGTGGGCATCTATCTTAGACCAGTCTGGGCGCGAAATGAAGTTGAAAAATTAAATGAGGACTGTATTTTAAAGGAGTTGGTTGTAACAGCATTAATTTTCACTGCGTGCAAATATTAATGTTAAGAGAGAGAAAGAGAAAGAGCAACTGGCAAAGGTAATGTCTTATCTGTTCATGTATAATGAACCATATCAGTCGACAGTTTAGTCATGACCCATCTTTCCCAGTACTCAATTATCCTACCTAAGCTAAAAACCCTCAATAATTAACCGACAAAATGACTTTTTAAATGCACAACACATAATGTATGAGTCAAAACACATAATCAATGACTAATTTCAAAATAGAGTGAGATTTTTTTCCCTCTCTCCTGTTTCAATTTTGCATTGAAGTCCAACTAATCGAATAAACGATTTTCTTTCACATTACCTATAGAGTTTGAAACCGAAACATATAGTTACAAGAAATACAAACTTTTTTTTTAAGATCTCCTTTTTAGTTACAGGAAAAGGAAGGATGAATAAAACAGTAACCAGAAGTTCACGTAATCATAATTAGTGTTCCATTTCCCGAAGAAGTTATATATGTGTCAGACATTAACCTTTGAGGGGGGGGGGGGGGCGTACGCGCCAAAAATAGTTACTATCTCCTCCCACTTTATCGCTTTATCAAAATTAAAATGGATGCAAAATATGACAAAGAGAAAAAATAGAAAGCAACTTTTCACGTAGAAATTTAAGAGAGAGATCTGACCTCCATTAAGCCAAATAACCAAAGGCTTAGAGAGTGGTTCATCAATAGCTTCAGTAAGCCAGTAAAATAGAGCTCTTCCAGCAAATTGATTGACAGTGACATACCCTGAGTACTGATAGAACGAAACTTTCGGTTGTCCAGGCAGTGATATTATTCTATCAGCGTCTTCTTCATCCTGATGTTTGTTTAAATTTGCAGCACTCACACATACAATTGTTGCTAAAAGCAAAAGCAAAGCTAATTTTCGTTTGGCCATATTGTTGTTGTAGTTGAGCGGGACTTAAGGAAACAGAAAGAGAGAAGAAATTAGAGGTTGCTAGTTGTGTGTGAATAGTAATGGGGTGATATGATATAGGTCATCAAGGGCGGGAGTGTAATGTTAATGGCAGCTCAGCCTCCAATAAATAGGAGAGAGAAATTACTACAGCAACTATTGCATGAGTTGATGATATAGACGCGTTCGTCATTTGCTTGTGCTGGGGTTTAATTTCTCTATACTGACACACTAAGGACCCTTATGACCTTGCTATATAATATCATAATATGAAATTATAAGATAAAATTAAAATTTTATTTAAATATGTGATATAAAAATTTTATGTGGTATATTTTCTTATAAACATAAAAATCTCATAAGTTATAAAACTATTAAAATAACCTCAATTGTTTATTCAATCTTACCAAATAAACAAAAATTTACAAAATCACATAATAAATTATTACAAAGTTATTTGTTCTCCACTTAATTAATTGTTACATCTAACTTTAATTCAATAAAAAAAATTGAACATCAATTGTAGTGTACTAGTCTTTAATATAATTCTCACGTCGAACTTGCATTTCTCGATCATGTGATCGAGAAGACGAACCAACATTGTTATTTTGAGTTGTAATAAATACAAAACGGTAGAAGTAATCAATTAGGTGTTGGAGTAAATGAAGAGAACAAATTTATTACTCAACAATCGGTTGATGTGAGTTAAAGTGACTATATGTTGGTGAGAATAATAAATTTTATGTAGATAAGAATAATGAATTTTAAAAAGTAATGATGTGATTATAAATTTTATTTACATATGAAATAATGTTTAGTAGATATAAATGTGGGGTTGTTTTAACAAAATATAAACTTGTGGATCAATTTTTGTATTAAAAATATCTCAAATCATGATATGAAATTCCCATATCATGGTTTTTGGAGAATATGAAATCAGCGTAAAATCGCATGTCCAAACGCTGATTTCATAACGTGATATGGTATCGCATGGCCAAACGCCTACTTAATATACATAATTCCTTTCTTTTTTATTTGTCTCTCATATTTTTATTTTTATTTTTGTCAATTTTAGAAGAAAAAAATTACTACAAATTTAAGATCACAAGATTTAAAGATATTCTTTAAAAAAAATTAAAACTTTTATGTTTTTTTTTTAAAATTCATGTTTGGTTGGTGATCAAAAATATTTTCACTAGAAAAATGAGAAAAAACAAGTTACCTAACCGACATTTCAAGTTCAGTGTCTTCTCCCTAATACACTCAACGCCCCAACCTCAATCCTCCACCACCCTTGAACCCCTGTCCATGCCACCGTCAAACTCTCTTCCCCACTACCCCAGGTCCTGATCCCATCCCATTGTTGGATTTGAAAGTAATTAGAGCGTCATGCAGAAACTTATAATTATAAATCAAATGAGGATGAATTAGACGACACACAAAACTATACTAAAAGAAGCACATATTATTATACGATATGACCAATTGACCTACATATTTAAAAAACTAACTAAAAGCATAAAACTGTAGAGAGAAAATCTCCGCATAAACAAAAGTCTCTAAACGACTACATTGGGGATGTTATTGTATTATGCTATGAAAATAGGATCTTCAACTTATAGATCTCCAAAACTTTTCCTCTAAAAAAGGAATAACTCAAATATGGAATAAAGTTATATTTTTCTTTCAATAAAAGTTAAAACATTTATGATAGTAATACTTTAACTTTTCTTTAAGGAAAAAAAATAATTATTCAAATAAGGTAAGAAAATTAGGGCAAAATTCTAACACCCGCCACCCTTCGAACTCCATTTTATTATCATAATATTTTGTTAGATTGCATATAAATGATTTCGAAATAATATATTTGTACTTACTTACAAAGATTAACAACTAAATAAGGAATACACTTAATTTTTTTAAAAATAAAATTAGAAAAATATTTTCATTAAAAAAAATAAAATCCTGCGTACCAAACACATCACCGAGGACAGTACGGCTTCAGAGTGGAACAATATAATGAACAAAATATTAAAAATATATTACTATTACATTAATGTCCCATACATACATATGAAAAAGAATTGGCTGAAGCCAAGTCTTGTTAATTTGTTGTTGTAACTTGTAACTTGTATCCATGCTGCATCATTTACGTACTTACTCAAAGTTAATTAATAAGATATACATATTATTTTTATATTATTAGCTTAAATGAAAAAAAACTAGTTGATAACTACATATAACTATTCAAAGTAATTTCAATTAATAACTATTAAAAACAAGACAAATACCTAATATTGATATGTTATTACTCCTTTTATTCCCTTTTACTATTCCGGTATTTATTTTGCAAAATAAATAAATTTATGAAGAGTTTATTTATTAAATTCCCTTATTTAGGGATACTAAAACTGAGACTCTAATTAATTTGAAAAGTATGGGTACTTAATGATAACGATTTCATTGATAAAAGAATAATTAAAACATGACTCGTAATTATTTATACTATCATTACATATAAAGTTAAATTATTCCACTACATCCTTACTCATGTAGGGCACAATTTGAAATATTTAATTTTGTACCTCTTTTACAATTTAATACATACATAAAAAAAATATTTAAAAACATATTTCTTCTCTTTGTAGATGATCATAAGAAATTATTTCCGCACAAATAATTTTGATCCGTCAATTAGAATATTTGTTTGTTTTTTTAAAAAAAAAAATTGTTTGAGGACCAAAGTCAATTCCAAGCACTGATTACGTGATGAGAGAACATACAATTATTATTGCACATGATGATAACACTGATTATGTAGTTAGGTACATTTATATTTATAATAACAAGACGCTTGACTTTTGTTTTAATAGGTTACACTATAGTTTTGAAATTTTGAATAAACCAAATTAGTATTCCTTCTTTCTATATAATTGTGGGCACACATAATTTCATTATCTATCAAGGGCCGCAACCCACCCCCTCCTCTAATTTTATAGAAAATAATTAACACATTGCATAGGTCCAAACTATATTTGTAATATTTATTTTATTTTATATCTATATTAAGTATTCATTTATTGTCACAGAAAAAGTATATTATATTAACCGACTTAAAATTTGAATTTAATCGCACAACACATCCTATCTACTCTTGTCTTGTCTGATGTAAGTGAACCAAACAAAAAAAAAAGAATAATTAATTTTAATAATTGTAATAACTAATAAAGATGTAGATAATTGCACGAATGCTTTATCATATGATTTTATATTTATATTATATATTTTTGTTAGGGCCAAATATTGCCGAACATCTTGCGTTAATCCCTCTTGTGATTATTGGACCACCCCCTTTATTGAAAATAGTCAAAATTAGAAAAATAATAAATATGATTGATATAATCAAAATTAATCGTTATCAAATCTCAAAACATTCTTTAAATAAATAGATTAAATAATATATTTATAAAATAATAATATTTTATAATCTCATCTATATTAATTTAGTGAAGTTTTAGTTTATGTTCATTGTTCAGTACAAATTTTCTATTTATTTACTTTACTAAGTTACTTTTATTAATTATGTTTCAAATTTAATTACTAGTACTGCAATAAGTTTAAAAATAGCACTTACTGACTGATAAGAGATTTTTTAACCAATCTCTCCTAATTTAGATAAATGAATACATAAAAATACTTTTAACATATTGCACCACATATTGAATTATCTTCGTTTCATATTTTACTTGTCCTACGGTGATCAGACACACTTCTTAAAGAAAGTTTTAATTATAGGTATATTTTACTAAATTAATCTTATTAATGATGTTTTGAAATTCTAATTTTTACTTCTATCATTTTACGTAGTTATTAAATACAAAAGATAGTATAAAAAAAAAAAAGATAGTTAAATTCTCTTAATTTTCTTAAATAAATATTTAAAATAAAAAGAAAGTATAATAAACCTCTTAATTTTAGAAACTTTGGAGAGTCCTTAGTTGACATAATGTTCGTGTAAGTAGGCATCAATAAATTCCATAAATTAAATTGCTGGAAACTCATTATGAATCAAAAGCTAGTAGTACATACTCGTTAGTTATATCTAGAAGGTGCTACACATTCCGTTCCATTTTACATGTCATATTCTGTTATCGAGAATTCAATTACATGAATTTTCACTAATTTTTTTAATATGTAATTTTTTCATCATATTAATATGAGAAAATTTACAATTTACAATAATTTTAAAATTATTTTCAACCATCTAATGATCTAAATTTAAAATATTGAATCAATAAATTTAGTTTTTAATATGTGACAAATAAAAGAAAACGGCCCACAAAATTCTTAAAAGTAAATATTATTGTGAATCTATTGTAGTATGTGTTAGTTTGTGAGTGGCAAGTGATGACCACACAAATAATGCATAGGCAGTTGGATTAACAGAATTCTGAAAAGGATCAATCTTAAAAAGAATATATAGTTACGTTGTCATGGTCATGATCATATATTATATAGGCAATTTTGGTTTTACATTGCTATAATTAAAAAGAAGTTAGTATAACAATATATTGTTTGATCGATTATAAACGGAATAAATTCATCAAATTCAAATGGGGTTTCTTTTCCCCCTAAATTTAGCAATTTGTTGATGAAAATATTGACTAACATCACTTTGTGACCCCTCTCATACAATTTTCTTACGTTTCAATCATTTGGCTTCTAATGATATATAGTGCGTGGATATGAGTTGTTTTATCATTTCATCTATCTTTTATTCTCCAATGTTTATTTTTCTACTTATAGTCATTCATTTGACATAGGATAAATGAATCATCAACGATTGTCGTCATAAATGAATATGATATTTTTTATTATTAATCAAAGACTTCGACTATTTAAGTATCGAGAAAAATCTACTAAGGAGCGTTAAGTTTCACTTTTAATGAGTTTCACACGACGCAAATTTAAATTAATCCATAATTTTTTGCTACTTATTCTTTTTGGAATAATTATTTAGTAAATAACCAACTTTTTCCTTATTTCTCTTGCCAACTGAGTATGACCCTTTTACATCATAAACTAATTTTATTTTATTTGAGCAACCACAACCTAAAATGTTGTAGATATTAGATGACATTTATTGTATTATCAGTAGAATCAAGGGCTATATTTATATAAACTTTTAAAAATAGGGATAAGATCTAAATAGTGGCATAAAAAGGGGGCATTTGTATAAAATCATTGAATTGATCAGAGTCTAATATGAATATCAAACACCAAGAAACAAAAAAAACATGGCTTCATTTGATAAATCTATTATTTTTACAAGAATAACATTTTAAAAAAATAATAATATTAGTATAACTATACTCATAAGAATCATCAACTATAGATAAGTTTTCAAGCTACTTGATAGTCTAAGACGTGAAAAGTAATGCGGATAGTTGATTGAGCAATATTAATGATGGACTAAGTTGGAGGAACTATTTCGAGCCCACAAATAATTTGACGTCACTATTGAAATATCCTTATTTTTTTATTGAAATTTTCTATTGAAAAATATTCACGCGCTATTTCTATAGATATTTTGATTGACTCAGATAACAAAAAAGAAAAAAGAAAAAATGCAATTTTTTTCATATAAAAATAATTAGAAAGTTTTCTACCATTTCGGTATGTATGAATCTATTTTTCATCATATAATTTTTCAGTGATCTGCTTTGATGAAAAATATCTGAAAAAACTATATTTTATAACACAAATTTCTCACTGATTTCCAGCGAAAAAACATTTGTTAGTGCATGAATGTCATGCCTGTGACAAGATCAGTTATGGTTTAATTATTACTAGGGGAGTCCACATAATATATATTCATAGTATTAAAGATATTCAAAAAAAAAAAAAAAAAACTTTAGTTTGAATTGGATTGATTGGGTGGGTGTGAACTATTTACTCATCATTTTCCTGTTCGTTTACAGCTTTTTTTCTGAATTCATTTTCATTTCCAACGAAACCAGAACAAATTTCTTCAAGTATCTCACTTACTTTCGGGGTCGTTTTAATTAAGAAGTAAGTTATTCACGTATAATATATACAATTAATATAATGTTTTATTTGAAATTCATAAATCATCTCACTAATACATGTATAAGTTTTGATGAATTAATATCACATAATTCTAAGCAACTATTAAACGTTCCCTTAATTACTTCCCTACCAGTTCAACCAAATCATTAATTTATGAGAAAAAAATGTACTAGTAGAGTAAAGGGAAAAGGGTAAAAAATGCACTTAAACTATGTGAAAGAAACAAAAATGTCATTCGTTTATAGTTTGGCTCAAAAATGCCCTTGCCGTCAATACTTTGGTTCAAAAATGCCCTTGCAGTCAATACTTTGGTCCAGAAATGTCCCTATAGTTACTAAATTGGTCAAAAATGTCCTTTTCCGAATAAGTATATTATTTTTTCTTTTTAAACACATTTTCTTCTTAATTAAATTGTTATATAAGAACCATGTTCTTGTTCTTTTAAAATCACTTTAAAAAATAAAAATGTAGGAAATATTTTTTTTCTTGTTAATCTTATCTTATCAATTAAAATAGAATAACTTCATGAACCTTTTCGACAGATAATATATGTCATATATATAAAATTATAGTATATCCATCATTAATTTATATTATATAACGATAAAATATAATTATAATAAAATAAGAAATATTTTCATTTTTAATTTTTTCTTGAATTGAAGTAAGATATACATTTTCTAATTTAAAAAATATTATTAGAAATAGAATATGTTGAAAAGAAAATAAATAATATATTTATTTGAAAAAATGAGTATTTTTTATTCAAAATAACAATAAGGACATTTTTGGATCAAACTACAAACAAATAATATTTTTATTCTTTTGCATAGTTTAAGACATTTTTTACCCTTTTCCCTAGAGTAAATGGGTGGCAAGACTAACGTAGTAGAAGGTGTAAAAGATCGTAATCCATGAAGTGACAAAAAGTTTGTGCAGCCCAAACAACTGAGTGAGTTTGTGGTCACAGTACTAGTGATAATGCCCATGATTTGGCATCATCATGAGAATGCCCAACCTCATGAAAGTCGAAATATTATAATAATAACATATTCAGTATATTTATAAAAAGAATAATTGAATAAGTAAATGATATCTTTGATAGATCTTCAACTCGTAAAAATCATTTTTCAAAATAAATTTGAAAGAAATACAACAACACAAAAACACACTATTATATTGTTGGAGAACAAAATTAGTATAGTTGTATAAATTAAATAAACAAAAAATATACATGTATATAGATACTTTTATCACAGTGAAGAAATTTGCATATCATTTCAAATAAATAGGTACTAATTTAGAAATTATTTTAAGTAAATGTTTATATATCAAATTATTTGAAGTTTGAATAACAAGTTTTAATACTTTATTAAGTCATTTCACTTGCAAAACTTTATGTGTTTCATGTCAACTTCAAAATACCCCTTTTTAACCTCTGTTTAAGATGCTCCTTTTTAAAAAATAAAATAAAAGAACTAAATAAATTTTCCTAGATATTTGGACACTCTTGGTAGCATGAAAAAAGAGTACTTTGAAACTAAGCTAGAGTTTGACAATAGATTTTCAATTATTTTTGATAAATATTATCTGATTGAAAATTTGGGTGAAATTTCACCATATGTTGTTTGGTCATAGTATTTGGGAAACATATTTCACTTTTTAAAAAAAATATGATTTATACCCATAAGTTTTAAAAACTATCAAAACTAATAATAAGTTTGTATTACAAGTCAATTGGATCTTCATTGCAACAAATAACAAGTAGTGTCCATGACACTGGAGCAATGTGGTAGTTTGGAGTGAGTGCAACAAGCATCATTCCATACATCGTGAAGTAGACAAAGCACATGACTTTGTTACTCTGAGCTGATCAGCAATCATATCATCACTTTCATATTCACTGAATATTTCATCACTACTTTGGTGTTCACGTAAAAAATTATGTAATACACCACAAACAATTACTATAGAGAGTGTTTTTATAAAAAATAAAGTTTGGCGTAAAATTTTAATTTTTAAAAGATCCCAAATAATGAGATTTGGCCCAAATACTAGAAAAAACTAGTATTTGAAAATTTGAGATATTTGCCAAATAATAATAAATTATATGGACAAATACTATTTGCCAAATTCCCCGCTAATATTACTTGAAAAATCTATGGCCAAACAGATTCTAAAGTTAAAGAATGGAATATTTGGGTGCTCGCTTACTTCCTTGCCTTTTATAATTGAAGTGAAGGGTTCAAACATCGACAAAATAGAGAATTTGAAATCTAAAAATCTCTTAAACCTATATAAAAAACTTTAAATTATATTCAAGGTTAAGTTGAACAAATAAACCTATTTGATAATCAACTTAATTGCAAATATATTTTTTATAATCATTTCATTCGAATGATATTCAATATTTGCAAGCACAGAGAGCACTTGCAAATATTGAAGTCATTGTAATTTGTATATATATATATATAATATTGGAATAAATTAATATTATGACTTCTTCCTATGACAACTTGTAAGAGTCATAAAAAAACACAATAAAATGGTATAATGAATATTAAATAGAGATAGTAATGATTCTGCCAATTTTAGGTAGCTCTTCATCTCATCGATTCTGGTGGTGTCAAAGTGTTACCTGCTCTACTGTTGTGTTGACTGCTTGAAATTAGTTGAATTGTTGCAGAAATTGGTGTAAAAGCTATAAAACCAGTGGTCCTCTTACTAAGTTACCACTATTTTCTTCGTCTCATTTTACGTGATACTATGTGATTTGATATAATATTTTAAAAATAAGACTTAGACTGGTCTAAAAAAAATCTAAGATATTTGTGTGGTTATTAATTATTTTATTAAAGATAAAATAAATTTTAACGTTAAATTATTTCTAATTATAATAAGATGATATTTTTTTTTAAACGAACTAAAAAAAAAAAGAATGTTACGAGCGATGAGAGTAGCTTTCTTATTCATTGGGAAAAGAAAAAACTAGATTTGATTGATACACTCTTCTCTCACTCTTTCTATGAATTAAATTTCCTACTATTGACCTATCATAATCTTAAAGCAATCTGATTGCAGGATAGCGATCTCAGTTCCCAACCTCAATTTTTATTTTTATTTTTTTAATAAAATTCTAGGTGTTCGGAAATTTGTCACCTTTCATGAATAGTAAATGTCAGCTAGTATTTTTATCTCTGCTTAGATTTGAATGTGAAAGTCTCATAATTTTCAATCGACTTTATTGATTACTAGATCATATTCTTAAGTTCATTTTTTGAGATTGCTTTTATCAAACTTAAATTAATGATATATGACAATATTTGTAATTATTTTTCAAGAAACTGTACAATTCTGTTTTTTTTTTCTTTCCTTAAACAATTGTGTTGTTTGCAAGACACATATAATGCATTGACTTGTTAAAATGGGAATACCTAAAACAGATAAACATCACTTCTAAAAGAGCGCATACCTTCTAATTTTCATTAAATTATGCTGTACTATAAAAATGTTACGCACTTAATTTAAAATTTAATTCAATCTTACTACAAAGTAAAAGAATAAAAAGGATCACAACTCTAATATTGGTCTTACGAAGAATGCTACAAGTAAATTAGATTTCTTTTTTAAATAACTATGGTGTCAGGTAGAGATGCTTATTGGGTTATCCATTTGAATATTTGTGCTTAAAGATTTAATGAATCAATTTTTTATCTTTAAATATACTAATCCACTAATGAGACATGTCGTTTCAATATGAATGGACAGGTAATTAGATGGCTATTGATCAGTGACATACCAATCATTAATTTGATAATCTAAAATAATCAATAAATCAACAAATCGACTTAGCGATTCGATTACAATGTGATTTTAAATCGCACTAGTGTCAGGCGACTTGTGCACCTTCACTTCTTATCAACACAATTATCAAATAATTTTAAACATTTAAACTTAGACGGATTTGAGAAATTACATACTCATATATTTTTTTTCTTATCTTTATAATATTCAAACTCTAATATTTTTTATTACACTTACTTCATTGATTACTAAATCACACGTGAAGTAGAAATTAGAAGTAGGAGTCCTACATAAAAAATTTCCAAACAAAAAAAAGAATTGAAAAGAACTATTTTCCCGTTGGATATAAAAAGACATTCTAGAGTAGTCTAATTATCTTCTTTTTATTTTAATCAACAACTCTAACAAAACAAAATTGCGTTTGTCTCCACTTGACCCATCCCCAAAAATTCGACCGTTGAAACCCCAATTGCTGAACGGTCGTCTTTCTGATTATAAAATAAAAAAATTCACTCCCACTTTCTTCTTAATTCAATTGTTCTGTCTATCTCTCCCTGAAATTTCTCTGCTATTACAAATAGTTTCATCAATGGAGGGAATTGCGGAATCGGTTATTGTACCAAAATCTCCCATCAATGAATCCCTTCAGCAAACAGTTGCACCAAAAGCTCCGCTGAATGAAAAGATTGTTGTTGCTGCAGAACCAAAAACACCGCCATTAAATCGACCTACAATTGTTCTTCCCAATTCTCCAATCAACACACCTGATCGACTTAAGGTCCCCAAGCCATTTAAATATCCTGAAAGGTATAGTAATTACTTTTTCCCTCCTCTGTTTGAACTATATTTGGACAATTGAAATCGTAAAACTTCTGCAATAACATATTTTGATTCAGGCATAAGAATTGTTACACAAAGTAATTGGTTTTGATACAGGTACACAAGTCCAACTGATCAAATGATGTCTCCTGTTTCAAAGAGGCTTTTAATTGGTAGAAGTAGAAAGGGCAGCACATTGTTGCCACCCTCCAAAAATCGACCTCTTCGTCAACATATGGTTCAGGAGTCTGGTCTTTGTCAAACTTTGAATTGTTGATCATGTTAGGAAATTCATTTATTGTGACTTCAATAAACTACTTCTAGTGGGGGGTTTATGCTTATTTTTACTTTCATATCTTAACCTCCAAATGTAAAAGGGGTACACATTATTGTTATTTCTTTACTTTTTATCATTCACCTGACTTGATCTACCAAGTCTTGTAGGGATAATGTACAACTTGTTTTGATGTAGATTTCACCTTTATAAATCATCCTGCAATCACAAAATTTATTGGAGAATTCGTCTATATCATAGCAAACAAACGGACCAAAATAATTAGGTGAGATGCGAAAGTTAGCAAAGCAAATCTCAAAAAACCATGAAAAATATACCAAAAGACCCAAAGATTTAACATGGTTAGTAGGTCAATCCACCTACGTCCACAAATAAAATGAACAATTCACTATATAAATATGAGAGTATATCAACTAATTTACTCGGAATACAAGGAGGAGGTTCACATAAGTGATGCCGTATCCCCTAACTACATAGAGTCCAAAAAATTTTCCTACAAGAAAAAACTTGGCCAAATATGAAAATTTTCTGTTTTCCTTTCTAGGAAAAGACAACTTATTTAGGATAAAAAACTCAACACAAAATACCCAACACTCTTTATCCCTTCACAAGTGTGTATCACACCTATAAATTCATATCTTAAAGATTGTATGGGCTAAATTTTAATATGTCATAATATCTCTTCACAAGTGCGTATTACACATAATATGTCAATTGTCACAACTTCTATTTTGTAGAGCCTAAGTTTGTATTTTCGTATCATAATATCTCTTAAGTTTATGCCCAAGCAATGAGCGTATGACTTCAAGTTCTAAAAAAATTATACTCTATTACGATTTTTAAAGACAAAAATTAAAGACAAACTTATTTAATGGATAAAAGTTAAAAATCAACTCATTCAAAAGACAAAAGTGTAATTTTATGACCAATTGGCCCAATTATTTGGAGTTAGATAAAAATGGCGCCAATGGTTGGTTAAACGGAAAAACTGATTCATCACCGAGATCGCCGCTTAGCCTTCCTTTCTGAAGCAATGATTTACCTAAAATAAAACCCTTAAACCGCTCTTTTTTTTATATTTTTTTTCCTTTGTTTTTTAATACTTTTTTTCTGGGCCCTAAATCTTTTTTCATTTTGAATTTTCCCATTCAAGTTAATCATTCTCTCAAGTAAATTAAAAAAATTGAATTCGTGGAATTATTCTCTCTCTCTCTTACCCCCATAATCTTGAGGGGTAAGTAGCTGTATCTTATTATTATTTTTATATCTTTGGATTATCATTAGCAAAACAAGATACCGCTAGTAATCAAGATTTGGCATTTATGATTGGTGGAATTTAGGTAAATTCAATTGGTGTTGCTGTGTTTAATTCATAATCAGCATGATCTTCTGTTTTGTTCTTTCGAATTAAAACGTGAAATTCTGATTAAACCGGAATCTGTAAAATGAACTGAACGTTTTTTTTTTGGGTTATTGGAATGATACAGGTTCAAATAGAGCAGAATGTATACACGAATCATATAATCGACCCCAACTAGCTTAAGATTGATGTTGTTGAGAGGATTGGTTAACGAGTTCAAATAACAAGGACGATTAAATTGCTCATGAATCGATGCTATATAATTGTGTTTGCTATCTCCTCCAAGATTTTTAGAGATATAAAATGTGTAAGCTTTTATGCGTTTGCAGAATAATGTTTTAATATGAAGCGATTGTGGTTTATTATGCATTTTGTTGAATTGTCTTGTTCTGCAGGAGAACTATTTACTCGAACTACATTAAGCGCGTGTTGATTGAAGAAGAAACGAAAAGGAAATGGAGAATGGTTATAATAAGCCTTCAATGCAACAACCTGAGACGAAACATGACGATACCAAACCACTTATGAAAGTGAAAACATCCGGTTTATCTCCTTCCTCATCACCTCTTTCATCTCCTACTTCATCCGAGTCATCACTAGAACTAAGTAACAGTCGAAAGGATCCTCTTGGAGACGCGGATGCTTCTTTATCAGCATCTTCATCTTCTCCTGATCATGTTCCTAATCAGACACCACAATGGAGTATGATAAGTGCATCTCCGCGTGGTGAAGAACCTCCACAATTTCCTGATTTCTTCCCACAGAATCCTGAATGGAATGTAGCCAACCCTGCACCGATGAAGTCACCTCCAATGCATACCATGGGTCATCCTCCAGGTTATGATCCTAATCGGATTCCCTCGTCTATATTTTCAAGCAAGCCTAATAGCAGTGGTATGGAATGGAGTACTGCATCAAATGAATCATTGTTTAGTATTCATATGGGAAACAACAGCTTCTCTCGAGATCAATTCAACATGATGTATCGATCTGGAGAACTTATAAAACCAGAGGAATGGAGTAATTCTCCGTATAATGCACCTGATGTTAAATCCCATGACAAGAAAAACTTGCCTCCTAACCTTCCTCCTCTTGTCGAAATGGCAACAGATAAAGAGGTAAAGAGTGAAACTAAAATGGAGAGTCCTCGTATGCAAGAAAAGATTCTTGAATCTCCCAAAATAGTCCCAGAGGAGAATCATGAAAATAACATCAAAGTAAAGAAGACATCTAATGTCGATGAAGTTCAACATTCTCCCTCAGCGCTCAATAAGTCAGATGAATTTCTACATTCTGCCTCAACGCTCAACAAGTCAGATGGTAAAGCCGTTCCTCAGTTTGAGGCAAGTTATGCTTCCTCGCCCCGCCTCTCCAATGAGAGTGGAAACAGCAGCAGCTCCTTTGCTTTTCCACTGTAAGATCTCCTTTTCGCATCTACCATATACACTGCACTATGGTTTTCCTTTCTTTATGTTCTGGTTTGCTTTTCCACTTGTGGGATTACACTGGATATGTTGTATGCATAAGTTAATCTCTTTCATGGTCCATGCGTTTACTTGCTTGATGATTCATATATATTTTGGTTCTGTATTGTATTACAAGGTATCAGGGTTAGCATTCCTGGTTTTGTGAATAGATATGAAAAAGTGTCGATCATAGAAGCAAAATATCAAATAACACAAGCTAGTAGTTTTAGTATCTATCTTCTTCTTGTTTTTCTTGGGTGAAGTCTGTTCTGCTTGTAGTTTGTTCCATGCATGATATACACTTGGATTGTTTGTAATCGCTTTTGGTTCGTTGCAGACTACTAAACGATGCTGGGAAAACCGGCTCACTCAAAGCTCCCTCTGCGAAAATGGAGAGACCTCAACCTCTGCCTCAGCATCAGCCACAGCCACAACCTCAACCCAAGTATGAACCAGATTCACAACCAGAAATGCAGCCACAATCACCGCAACAATCACAGCCATACTCGAAGTCAGAGTCAAAACAACCAGAGTCACTGCCTAAACTGGGAGCGACTAGTTGGTTTTCTTGTTTCTCTTGCTGGCCTCGATGTTGCTAACATAGGCTTCATTCATCCTTGTCCATTGTATGTATGACACAAGAAATACTAATTCATTTGGTCTTTGATCAAGGACGACTCCTAGAAGTTAGAACGCCTGTCTTCACCATAAATTGTAAATTTTCTTTTGCCATGTGAAATACATGAGAGGGCATTGGGTGTTACATATATTACACGGGTGAATTACATTAATGAAATAGTCCTTAAATAAGTTTAGTACAAATAACTTACAGAAACATCTTAACCCAGTAGTTTATCCAGGATGATACCATCCAACAGACATGATCACCCCCAACAAACTACTAACAAGTATAAAAATGAGAGAGAAATAGAGGAAGGGGAGGCAATATATGAAAACAATGCAAGTGCTTGCCAAGTTAAGCTACATATACTCTTATCTGCAAAAGTACTTTATAGTCATAAGCTCCAAGAAACAAAAAGAATAGGCGAAAGGACGAGGTTATCAAAAAAGCCTGTGAAGTAAATCTACATATTCCATTTGACAAAGCTTAAAAAACAAGGTTACTGGATCTGTATTCTAAACCACTATTCTATATTTATATTCTAGCTAGAACAACAGTGACTACAAAATATTCCTGTCAACCTGCAACCCAAAACCTTTGTGCTTCTGGCCAGTTCTCTACTCACCAGGGTAACCGAAATACATTCTTCATATTCCTGGATGCTCCAAATCCTAGTAATGTGAAAGCAGTAGTAGACTTTCTGATGTAAACAAAATTTCCAGCAAAAAGGAAATTTTAAGATAAAGAAATCGAAGATAGTAGCAACCATGCTGCTGTAATGAAAAATTATGAGATCCATCAGCATATCTAGGTCGATAGAAGCATGATAACAGTCGCATCCCTTTAGCATAAGGTTGGGTGGTGCAGAAATCTGCCCACTTTATCAGCTGCAAGTGTCTTGAAAAGAGGTCCACAAAAGTAAAAAAGATCTCGCTCCTATGCCCGTCATCAAGTTGGCACTGAACATACCATCTTATACAAAATTGAGCTTCTTTTAAAATCTGCAACTCCAAGATATAGAATCCATTTCTGAAAACATGTCATGGCTATGACATGCTAAAATACTGAAAGAGATCTCTTGGCTAGATACGTGTTCTGGTATCCTTATCATTATTAGTTTCTGGAAGAGTAATAGTAATCGGATGCCAATCAGAGCGAGTTTTAATCCAACGCTTCAGAGTGATAATCATATTCAGGATTTGAAGTACTTCACCCAATGTAAGGTCTTTAAGGCATGCATTTCTAAGAATCAAAGCGGCTTCATACCTGGAAGGCAGACAGAACATGAGAAAAAACTTTGAGAATATCATTAAAAACCATGCAGCACAAATTGTTTACCTGCATTCAGATGCTGCTATTGCTGAACGTCCAACAGTTGAACAAAGAAATTTCTCAATCACATTCCAAGTTGCATTCTGATATTGGTTAGGATTGCCACCAAGTGGATTCTCACATTTCCAAATCCTCTCAGTTCTACCAACATATAGCTCAAAATCAGCTTGTTTTAATTTTACTATCATATGTTGCTCTAGTGCAGCATTTAACGCTACTGTGACATCAATATGACGATATTTAGGGTTACCATAACGTATATAATAACCAATGTTTTCTTTGGTAGGCACAATCTTCTCGAGCTTCAAACTGTTCAACGAAAGAAGGATGACCCCTATAAGACCTTGAATGAGTTCAGGCAGCTGGAGATCCAAATCTGAATTACCACACACAGATTTAGAAGCACCCGATGAGGATGGAAGGAAGGAAAACTCAGGACGTACATCACCCTTGTTCATAGAACCACATAAATCACCACTACCTGCAAGGAAATTACCACCATTAGTTGTCTCAAGAAAACTATATGGCTTAGTAAACTTCAGCTTCGGTCACAATACTTCCCAATTTTGTCAATCTAAAATTAAGAGTGTAATACACGTTTATGGGTCTATCAGACAAATTATGCATGCCAGGATTAGGATGATGTGCAAATGGTGTAGAAAAATCAGCAGAACCTTCAGGTTGTTGAAGCGGAGGTTGCAAATTCTTCTGGCGAAAGTTCAATTTCACAAAGTTATCTCGAACAAGAGGAGGCTGAGATTGAGTACGCTGAGCTGGCTTGTTTTCTATGAATTTACTGTTATGCTTCTCTGAACTATCAGACTTTGCGAAAAATTTATGTGGTGCAAACTGCACTGGTGCAACAGCTGGTGCGTGTGGGCAATAGCTGCTACTAGTTTCTTCAATTCTAGCTGGCATACTTGGCCTGCCGGTCATAGTTAGTTGATTAGAGTTCTTTGGTACGTAAATAACTTTAGGTTTAGTATCAAAAGTGCGTCCAGGATTAGGTAAACTTTGGGCCCCGGAAGCATTAGCATTGGTATTTGTATTGGCATTGGCATTGGCATTGGAATTGCTATTGATATTGGTATTGGTATTGGTATTGGCATTGGCATTGGAATAAGCAGGTTGGTTCGCTGATATAGGTTCAGAAACTGGAGTCGGTATAGATTCTTGAGGTAATGTGTTAGTACCAAAAGCAAGTTCTCGTGGAGATCCTCCAGCAGCAAGGCTTATCCATTGCCACACATTTGTGGCAGCAGCAGCAAGAGCAGGAGAAGCCTTTAAAGGTTGTGCTAGAAGAATATTATATCTCCTCATCCGTAACTGATGAATGGCATTGGAGAAATCCCTGTCTCCTGAAATGAGCAAATAATTGGCAGGTGCAGGATTGTCCACTGCCCAAAATAGCATATCCACCAAAATTTTCTTATCACTAGCATCCTTAGCCCCTATTAATCAAACAAAGTAAATGCATGAATTTAATTAGTAAAGGATAGAAGTTCATGAAAGAAAAAAGTTTCCATTAAGTAAGAGTTATTAATAGGTTCATGAATATTATAAATATAAACATATAGGAGTATCTTCCAAGAACCTAAAACATAAAAACTAAATGAAGAAGGAATTATTAAAAGTTCATATTCATTTACTTTGGAAACCGAGAACTTTTTATCTGATGAACTGTTTCAAAATTAATTGAAACATTAATTCTAATAATTTGCATTGGGCGTGCAATCACTAAATAATGATGTCACCAACAATTTCCAATCCCAACCAAGATTAAGCTGTTAGAATTTCTCAGAGGGGGAGTCTGGTGTCTGTAAAATCTTTAACGGGTAAAGAGATTGTTTCCAATAGATCCCCATTGATCGAGAAAATCATTTTCACCAAAGGTTTCAAAGAAAAGCAAGATTAAGCTGTTAGGGCTAGATACTAAATTTCTTAGAGGAGGGGGAGGGCGGGGTGTAGCAGACGTAAAACCTTTGAAAACCCTCTATACACAAGAAAATTATTTTGAACAAAGAAAAAAGTTGAAGGAAATAGAAGAAGGTTTGTTAGTGTACCGGCCGGGACGTGATTGAGACTGATTCCAGTACTAGAAAGGGCTCGTTGAATGTACGAGGGAATACGATTAGTGTCTCCATAGGCGGAAATAGTGACTGGTCCATTATAGTTCATCTTCATCAATGCCGCGTTTATATTCGGAGCGATTGCATGAGCGTCGCATCCCCTGGGCACCTGACAATTCTCTATATCCCACCACACCGATGTTTTTGCCGTCTCGTACTGCGGTTCCGCCGCTTTTCCGCCAGGAAGACCCGCCTTCAACCCGTCTCCGGCCATCGACTATAACGCCGCGAAGGTTCTCTCTCACTCTGCTGCCATTAACCTGAATTTTTACAGAAAAACTTTTCGGTATCACTTCGCACTTGGCACAATTTGAACTTTCTCGGACTGCGCGCTTTTTTACTTATTGAAAACACTATACAAAAAACAAAAAGCACTATTAATTTTCTTTCTTATTTCTCTTTGGAATTCTATTAAATCAATTTCCATTTTCCCCGTTTCTCTATGGGAAATCTATTAAATCAATTTCCTTTTTCCCCCATATCTCTATGAGAAGAAAAATCTTTTAAATCATTTTCCTTTTTAGGATTAGTTTGAATTAACTTGCAATTAGATTATGTTTACACAATTAATTGTTGAATATTTAGCTTAAAATTTGTTTATTTTGTCGACCAGTTAAATTATTTAAAAATTATGTCACATGCAACGTAAATATTTCAAATGTTGTTAATCATGTATAAGACATTGAAATTTTGAGGGAGTTTAATATCGCAGTTGTGCAGTTGTAGACATTGAAATTTTGTGCGACTCGACAAGACGTGTTCAATTCGAATTAGGACTCTAGAAGGTGTGTTCAGTTTCAATTAGAATTCTCGGAGGCTACTTAATCATAAATCCTAATTTATGACTATATAAATGGTACTAAATTTCCTTAAAAGGAATCTCGAATATTCGGCAAAAATTGATGGAATATTCATATAGAGGTCAAATCTAAATCATTTTAGTTTGAGAAATGCGCCACTAACGGCTCTTGAATCATGCATAAATCTTAGGAGAATAGAATCAAGGAAGAAACAAAATTGTATCCACACCGCACTATTATCAATAAAATATTCATGTTTCTTCAGATTTTATTTATGTGGTTGATTTATTTTCCATATGTTTAAAATTTGTGTGGTTAATTTATTTTTCATTTAAAATTTGTTGCAAAGAACAGTATTTAAGGCTATTTTGTCAATCTAAAATTAGGAGTGTAATACAAGTTTATGGGGCTATCAGATATATTACCCGTGCCAGCATTAGGATGATGTACAAATGGTGTAGAAAAATCAGCAGAACCTTCAGGTCATTGAAGCGGAGGTTGCATATTGTTTTGGCGAGAGTTCAATTCCACAAAGTTATCTCGAACAAGAGGGGGTTGGGATTGAGTATGTCGAGTAGGCTTACTTTGTATGAATTTACTGTTGTGGTTCTCTGAACTATCAAACTTTGCGAAAAATGAGTGCAAAAACTGGTGCGTGTGGGCAATAGCTGCTACTAGTTTCTTTAATTCTAGCTGGCATACTTGACATGCTGGTCATAGTCAGTTGATTTGAGTTCTTAGGTACGTAAATAGCTTTAGTTTTAGTATCAAAATAGCGTCCAGGATTAGATAAGCTTTGGCCCCGAAAGCATAGCATTGATATTTGTATTGGCATGGGCATTGGAATAAGCAGGTAGGTTCGCTGATATACGTTCAGAAATTGGAGTAAGTATAGATTCTTGACGTAATGTGTTAGTACCAAAAGCAAGTTCTCGTGGAGATCCTCCAGCAGCAAGGCTTGTCCGCTGCCACACAGCAGCAGCAAGAGCAGGAGAAACTTAAAAGGTTGTGCTAGAAGAATATTATATCTCCTCATCCGTAACTAATGAATGGCATCAGAGAAATCCCTGTATCCTGAAATGAGCAAATAATTGGCAGGTACAGGATTGTCCGCTGCCCAAAATAGCATATCCACCAAAATTATCTTTATCACTAGCATCCTTAACCCCTGTTCATCAAACAGATCGGATGACTTCTTCTCCATCTTAATTAAGTTCCCGGCAGAGGCAAAGTGCAGAAAGGAAAACTCTTGGCACTGCTTGCAATAAAACCTATCTTTGCTAGAATTTTTTGATCTTTTTTGTATGCAAGATAAAATTCCATGCTGAACAGAGAGATGCATAATTAAGCAACCCTTCAAGCTCAAATTATATTAAAACGAATAACTGTTGATTAGTTGTTTAGCTTATTCTCGAGCTCCCATCTTATCCCTTCTTCTTTTTATTAGGTAACTCTTTACTAGACACGCTAGAATGATTTTCATATTGGGAAACTGGGGCTTCCAAAGGAATAAAAGAAGCATGGATCATCAAATGCAGATGTTCCTTTTGGGGAGAATTGAAAAAAATAAAAGAAGAAGGAAGTGATGAAAAAAGAATTAAGAACAAAAAAATGAAAATGCAATTCTGAAATCGAAACTTGAAAGTCATTAGATCAGACCTTAGCTATTTGATCAGAAACACTATCTAAAGGAAGTTGAACATCCTTGATCTTCAAGTAGTTATACTGATACATCACAACACCACATAATGCTACACAAAAACAGAAATATTTTAGTAAGATGTTTGATGGCATAAAGCTCCCATAAATAAGAGGAAATATTAAGCTTGCCAATGGCATAACGTACACTATTAAGAGTGCGTATTGCTTACTCTGGGACAATCAAAGTTGAAAGGGAAATAAGTATCCAATCTTTCAATACACCGGCAACTTAAATGGTTACATCACCGTTCTACCACTCACTAAGAAAATCGAGAAATTCAGAACAAGTGCACAAAGTGCATTTGAAAAGAAATTCCAGAAGTTGAATTGAATTTGTGAGACTTCCATCTTAGGTTTCTCCAGAAGATACCACAGGAAAAAGAGAAATATAAAGCTTCACGTTGAAACATGTGAACATAAGTAACCCCAAGAAATAATACGGAGGCTCTTGCAAGAAACAGTACGGAGGCACCTGCATGAGACTCCATTAATTATGTGGGATTGTAATTGGTAATTATAACACTTCTTGTGATGAATTCTATACATAGTAATTAAAATATTGTCAAACATGGTACATGAATAATTCACTTATTCTCGGACTGAAGATACAACTTTAAAAAACACAAAAGCAAATAGAACTCAATAATTTTGCGTCTAATCCAATACTTTTCACCTTTCAGCTATTTTTTCATGGTATGACACATTTCAGCCTGGGACAATTCACATCGATATGTATCTGACAGTTACTTTAACATTAGTTGGTACACCTACTAACAATAATTTGAGCAAATTAAAAGAGAAGTCCATGGAGGGTTGATCATGTTCTGGCCAAAAGACGAATTTATATATTATTTTTTTGACATAGCAGGGATGTATATAATTTTCCCTATACATTCTTGAAGATCGTAAATCAAATGTATATACAAAACATACATAAGAAGTCTACAAAAGTAAGAAAATATCTCACTCCTATATATGCCGTCATTAAGTTGGCACATAATGTACTGTCTTATATGAAATTGAGCTTCTTTTAAAAGTCGTAACTCCTAGATATCTGATCCATCTAAAATACTGAAAGAGATCTCTCAACTAGGTACCTGTTCTGGTATTCTCATCATTATTAGTTCCTGGAAGAGTGATAGTAATTGGTTGCCACTCAAAGTGAGTTTTGATCCAACCCTTCAAATCGTTGAAGTGGGGGTTGCAAATTGTCCGGGCGAAAGTTCAGTTTCACAAAGTTATCTGGAACAAGAGGAGGTTAGGATTGAGTACGCTGAGCAGGTTTATTTTCTATGAATTAACTGTTGTGGTTCTCTGAACCATCAGACTTTGTGAAAAAGAGATGTGGTAAAAGCTGGACTGGTGCAACAGCTGGTGCGTGTGGGCAATAGTTGCTACTAGTTTCTTCAACTTTAGTTGGCGTACCTGACATGCTGGTCATAGTCAATTGATTCGAGTTCTTAGGTATGTAAATAACTTTAGTTTTTGTATCAGAATAGCATCCAGGATTGGATAAACTTTGGGCCCTGGAAGCAATAGCATTGGTATTGGTATTGGCATGGGCATTGGAAAAAACAGGTTGGTTCGCTGATATAGGTTTAGAAATTGGAGTAGGTATATGATTTTGACGTAATGTGTTGGTACTAAAACCAAATTCTGGTGGAGATCTTCCAACAACAAGGCTTGTCCATTGCCACACATGTGTGGCAGCAGCAGCAAGAGCAGGAGAAGCATAAACAGGTTGTGCTAGAAGAATATTATATTTCCTCATCCGCAACTGATGAATGGCATTGGAGAAATCTCCATCTCCTGAAATGAGCAAATAATTTGCAGGTGCAGGATTGTCCACTGCCCATAATAACATATCCACCAAAATTCTCTTATCACTAGCATCCTTAGTCACTGTTCATCAAACAAAATTAAGTTGTTAGCAGGGCCTAGCTATATAAATCCTACATACCACTCGATTTAAACTAATCTCAATTTAAAAGACTGATTGTTACTATACCGGCAGAGACGTGATTGAGACTGATTCCAGTAGTAGATAGGGCTTCTTGAATGGACGAAAGAATGCCATTGGTATCACCATAGGCGGAAATGGTGACTGGTCCATGATAGTTCATCTCCTTCAATGCTGCGTTTATATTCTGGGCGATTGCATGGGCGTCACATCCCCTGGGCACCTGACAATTTTCTATATCCCACCACACCGACGTTTTTGCTGCCGCGTATGGTGTTTCCGCCGCTGTTCCGCGGGGAAAACCCGGCTTCAATCCGTCTCCGGCCATCGCACCTGGCACTTGCACAGGCTGAATTTGAACTGCTCCCCCTATCACTTTTTTTAACTGCGCGCTTTCCATCTTACTGGAAAAAAACAACTAAAGACTAAAGAGTAGGTTATCAATCAAATGATTAATTTTAATCTTACTAGCTAAGTTGATTGATAGTGTCAACTGTGACCATTTAAATATAATTTCACCATTTCTCTTTTGGTAAATCTATTGAAAGATTTCAATCAATTTCCTTTTTTTCCTATTTCTGTTTGAGAAATCTAGTAAATCGATTTCCTTTTTGGACTAGTTTGAATTGACTTGCAATTAGATTTGTTTCCATAAATAACTATGGAATGTTTATCTCAAAATTAATTTATTTTGTTGACCAGTTAAATTATATAGGGATAATGCATAAGTACCCCAAGACTATGACCGACATCCCAAGACACATCTAAATTTAACTCGAGTCTTATTACTCCTTAAATTAATTTAAAATGGAATAAATACATCACAAACGTTGAAATGTCATAGAGAGTGTGCACACTCTCGCAAGTGATGAGCGCACAAATTGGATACATGTCATTTTTTGATTGGTAAGTTTATATTAGTTAGTATACATATTTATTAATAATAAAACTTATATATATTTAATTATTTTATTTCTTTCTTTGTAAAGTATTTATTTTAATTTCTTTTCACTTTAATTTTTTTTAATTAATTTATTATCTTTTCACTTTAATCATTTTTATGTTTTATTTGATTTTATTCACGTATTTTTATATCTGTTCAAAATTAACTTATTTTAAATACAAGACATTTGAAATCAAATCAAAACGAAAGACAAAGAAAATAAACTCCATAGAAAAATAAAAGAGAAAAAATAATGAATGTAAGTAAAAATAAATAGTTTCAATACAAGGTAAAAAATGTGTATTAACTTAATTTAATTACAAGATAAAAAAATAAGATTTAAAAAAAATAAAAAAATATTTACACACATGGCGGGGGAATGTGTACAAACAACCAACTTGAGCGGTTGAAGGTGCCACATCAGCCCAAAAGGTGCACAAAAATACGAAAAAAATGAGTTAGGGGTAATAGGATCTTAGTTAAGTTTAAGTGTGTCTCTGAGATTTCGGCCATAGTCTAGGGGATACTTATGCCTTATCCCAATTATATAATAATCAAGTCACATGCAAAGTTACTAATTCAAATATTGTTAACCCTTGATAAGGCAAATGTAGAAATAATGGTATTAGGAATATAATTGAATAGATGATCAAATCGAGAATAGAAAAAAATTATTGAGTTGCTCGAAACACTTGATGAACGGTGAAACCTAACAGAAAATATGTGTAGAGTCATATGTAATCAGGTGAATTTTGAGACAAAAAGAAGTTATTCAGACGGGAGCTCCTAAAAATAATTAAAAATAAGTTTATAAATTTGAAAAATCAAGAACACAAAAAGAATGGGAGCTCCTAAAAAGGATTAAAAATAAATATTTTAAAAAATCTGGTGAATTCTGATATTTACATTAATGGGCGGGTTGAGGAATTTATAAAATAAGATGTTAGATAACTGTTTTCATAATTTTCACATGTTTCAATCGTTATATTGAAAAAACTGCACACATTTAATGGGATTCAATGAAACTCTGAGCATCTTAAATCTAGTTGTTGTTTGAGTTATCTTGTACACATCATTCAATACACGAAATATAGAAATGAGATATTCTCTCTTCCACTTCTAGTCATCGAGAACTCACATTCTCTTCTTCTAACTCACTAAATCTTCTAAAACTACACGTTCTCACCCAAATTGGGCTCCAAATGTCCAGCCCTGGGCCTAAGGTGGGGGGTTGAAGAATGAAAGAAAGTCTCACATTGATGGTTAATGAGATGGATGGTCTCTTTATAAGGCTTGAGTAATCCTTTTCTCTTTGAGCTAACTTTTAGGATGTGAGTTAGGCCCAAGACCTAATTTAACATCTGAACTATCAGACCTCATGAAAAATTGATGTGGTGCAAAGTAAATTGGTGCAACAGTTGGTGTGTGTGGGCAATAACTGCTACTTGTTTCTTCAATTCTACTGTTGTGCTTCTGTGAACTACCAGACTTCGTGAAAAAGAGATGTGGTACAAACTGCACTGGTGTGCGTGGGCAATAGCTGCTACAAGTTTCTTCAACTATAGCTGGCGTACTTGACATGCTGGTCATAGTCAGTTGATTTGAGTTCTTTAGGCACGTAAATAACTTTAGTTTTTGTATCAAAATAGCGTCCAGGATTATATAAATTTTGGACCCCAAAAGCATTAGCATTGGCATTGGAATAAGCAGGTTTGTTTGCTGCAGGTATAGGTTGTGTTAGTACGAAAAGCAAGTTTTCTTGGACAACCTCCCGCAGCAAGGTTTGTCCATTGCCACACATTTGTGACAGCAGTAGCAAGAGCAGGAGAAACATAAACAAGTTGTGCTAGAAGAATATTATATTTCCTCATCCGCAATTGATGAATGGCATAGGAGAAATCCCCATCTCCTGAAATGAGCAAATTATTGGCAGGTGCAGGATTGTCCACTACCCAAAATAGCATAACCACCAAAATTTTCTTGTCACTAGCATCCTTAACCCCTGTAATTCATCAAACAAAATTAAACGAATTAATTTCTAAGAAGAGAGTGGAGTGTATGCAGACCTTAACCTGTTTATAATCATTTATAACCTTTGAAGGGTGGAGAGACTATTTTCCATAGACCTCTGGTAAAGAAAATCATTTTCAACAAAAGTCTTAAAAGAAAAGCAAGATGAAAACATTAAACTTATAAAGGATCTTGCTCATGCGCGCAACAAATGAAGCAGAAGTAGAAGAAGGTTTGTTCTGTACAGGCTGGGACATGATTGAAAGCGATTCCAGTATTAGAGAAGGCTCGTTGAATGAATGAGAGAATGCCATTGCTGTCTCCATAGGAAGAAATGGTGACTGGTCCATGATAGTTCATATTCATTAATGCCGTGTTTATCTTTATCACTAGCATCCTTAACCCCTGTTCATCAATTAACTTCCCGGCAGAGGCAAAGTGCAGAAAGGAAAATTCTTGGCACTGCTTGCAATAAAACCTATCGTTGCTAGAATTTTTTTTATCTTTTTTGTATGCAAGATAAGATTCCATACTGAACAGAGAGATGCATAATTAAGCAACCATTCAAGCTCAAATTATATTAAAACGAATAACTGTTGATTAGCTATTTAGCTTATTCTCGAGCTCCTGTCTTATCCCTTCCTTTTATTAGGTAACTCTTTACTAAGACACACTAGAATGATTTTCATATTTGGAAACTGGGGCTTCCAAAGGAATAAAAGAAGCATGGATCATCAAATGCAGATGTTCCTTTTTGGGAGAATTGAAAAAAATAAAATAAGAAGGAAGTGATGAATAAAGAATTAAGAACAAAAAAATGAAAATACAAATTCTGAAATCGAAACTTGAAAGTCATTAGATCAGACCTTAGTTATTTGATCAGAAATACTATCTACAGAAAGTTGAACAGCTCGAACATCCTTGATCTTCAAGTAGTTATACATCACAACACCACATAATGCTACACAAAAACAGAATTATTTAGTAAGATGTTTGATGGCATAAAGCTCCCATAGGACATAAAAAGGAAGAAATACTGAGCTTACCAATGGCATAAACCTACAATATTAAGAGTGGTTATTGTCGACTCTGGGACAATAAGAGTTGAAAGGGCAATAAGTATCCAATATTTCAATACACCGGCAACTTAAATGGTTACAACACCAGTTCTACCACTCACTAAGAAAATTGAGAAATTCGGAGCAAAAGCACAAAGGGCATTTTAAAAGAAATTCCAGAAGTTGAATTGAATTTGTAAGACTTCCATCTCAGGCTTTTCCAGAAGACAAGTACGTGACAAAGAGAAAGATAAAGCTGCACGTTGAAACATGTGATCATAAGTAACCCCAAGAAACAGTACGAAGGCACTTGCAAGAAACAGTATGGAGGCACTTGCATGAGACTCCAATAACTATGTGGGATTGTAATTGGTAATTATAACCAGACACTGTACTTCGTGTGATGAATTTTATAAATAGTAATTATAATATTACCAAACATGGTACTAGTTATGTTGATTTTAATACATGAATAATTCACTTCTTACCCAACTATCAAACACCCCTAGGTGTTCATGTATTAACGTTCCAATCCGTTATGAAACAATTTGTTTCTTTTTAAAAAATATTATCTCGGACTGAAGATCCAAGTTTCAAAAACACAAAAGCAAATTGAACTCAATATTTTTGCGTCTAAATCAATAGTTTTCACTTTTCAGCTATTTTTTCCTGGTATGACACATTTCAGGTTGGGACAATTCACATAGATATTTATCTGGCAGCTACTTTAACAATCATAGTTGGTACACCTACTAACAATAATGTGAGCAAATTAAAAGAGAAGTCCACGGAGACTTGATTGTGTTTCTGGCCAAAAGACGAATTTATATATTATTTATTTGACGTAGCAGGGATGGATACAATTTTCCTCTATACATTCTTGAAGATTGTGAATCAAATATATATACAAACATACATAAGAAGTCCACAAAAGTAAAAGAGATCTCGCTCCTATATATGTCGTCATCAAGTTGGCACTGAGCATACAGTCTTATATGAAATTGAGCTTCTTTTAAAATCTGTAACTCCAAGATATCTGATTCATTTTTGAAAACATATGTCGTGACTATGACATGGTAAACTACTGAAAGAGATCTCTCAACTAGGTACCTGTTCTGGTAACCTTATAATTATTAGTTGCTGGAAGAGTGATAGTAATTGGTTGCCACTCAGAGCGAGTTTTGATCCAACCCTTCAGAGTGATAATCATAATCAGGATTTGAAGTACTTCAGCCAATGTAAGGTTTTTGAGGCATGCATTTCTAAGAATCAAAGCGGCTTCATACCTGGAAGACAGACAGAACATGAGAAAAAAACTCTGAGAATCATTAAAAACCATGCAACATAAATTGTTTACCTGCATTCAGATGTTGCTATCGCTGAATGTCCAACAGTTGAACAAAAGAAATTCCTCAATCACATTCCAAGTTGCATCTTTATACTGGTTAGGATTGCCACCAAGTGGATTCACACATTTCCAAATCCTTGCAATCCTACCAACATATAGCTCAAAATTAACTAGTCCTAACTTTAATATCATCTGTTGCTCTAGTGTAGTATTTAAGGCTACTGTAACATCAGTATGATGATATTCAGGATTACTATAATGTATACAATAACCAAGGTTTTCTTTGGTAGGCAAAATCTTCTCGAACCTCAAAGTGTTCAATGAATTAAATATGACCCTTATAAGACTTTGAATGTGTTCAGGCAGCTGGAGATCCAAATCTAAATTACCACAGATAGATTTAGAAACACCCGATGAGGGTGGAAGGAAGGAAAACTCAGGACGTATATCACCCTTGTTCATAGAACCACATAAATCACCCCTACGTCCTACCTGCAAGAAAATTACCACCATTAGTTGCCTCAAGAAACTAACTGGCTTAGTAAACTTCTGTTTCGGTCACAATACTTCCCTATTTTGTCAATAAAATATTAGGAGTGTAATATAAGTTTATGGGGCTATCAGATAAATTACCCATACCAGCGTTAGGATTATGTACAAATGGTGTAGAGAAATCAGTAGAACCTTCAGGTCGTTGAAGCGGGGGTCGCAAATTGTCCTGGCAAGAGTTCAATTTCACAAAGTTATCTGGAACAAGAAAAGGTTGGGATTGAGTACGCTGAGCAGGCTTATTTTCTACGAATTTACTGTTGTGGTTCTCTGAACTATCAGACTTTGTGAAAAAGAGATGAGGTGCAAACTGCACTGGTGCAACAGCTGGTATTCTTGGGCAATAAGTGCTACTAGTTTCTTCAACTATAGCTGGTCTACTTGACATGCCGGTCATAGTGATCAGTTGATTGGAGTTCTTAGGTACATAAATAGCTTTAGTTTTTGTATCAAAATAGAATCCAGGATTAGATAAACTTTGGGCTCTGGAAGCATTAGCATTAGTATTGGTATTGGAATAAGCAGGTTGATACGCTGATATAGGTTTAGAAATTGGAGTTGGTATATAATTTTGAGGTAACGTGTTGGTACGAAAAGGAAGTCCTCGTGGAGATCCTCCAGCAGCAAGGCTTGTCCATTGCCACACATTTGTGGCAGCCACAGCAAGAGCAGGAGAAGCATAAACAGGTTGTGCTAGAAGAATATTATATTTTCTCATCCGCAACTGATGAATGGCATTGGAGAAATCTCCATCTCCTGAAATGAGCAAATAATTGGCAGGTGCAGGATTGTCCACTGCCCAAAATAGCATATCCACCAAAAATTTCTTATCACTAGCATCTTTAGTCACTGTAATTTATCAAACAAAATTAATGAATGAATTTGCACTAAAGAATGATGTAACTAATAACTACCAATTTAAATTAATCTCAATTTAAAAGACTGATTGTTACTATACCGGCGGGGACGTGATTGAGGCTGATTCCAGTAGTAGAGAGGACTCCTTGAATGGACGAGGGAATGACATTGGTGTCACCATAGGCGGAAATGGTGACTGGTCCATGATAGTTCATCTTTATCAATGTTGCATTTATATTCTGGAGCGATTCCATGGGCGTCACATCCCCTGGGCACCTGACAATTTTCTATATCCCACCACACCGACGTTTTTGTTGCCGCGTACGGCGTTTCCGCCGGAAAAACCCGGCATCAATCCGTCTCCGGCCATTGCTCTTGACACTTGCACAGGCAGAATTTGAACTGCTCCCGCTATCACTTTTTTGAGCTGCGTGCTTTCCATGTTTTTGATGAAACGAGAGGGAAAAAAAGCGACTAAAGAGTAAAGAGTAGAGAGTAGGTTATCAACAAACGATAATCTTAATCTTCGTAGCTAAAGTTGATGGTAATCTCATGTTAATTGTGAACATTTAAATATACTTTCACCATTTCTCTTTTGGGAAATTATTGAATAATTTCAATCAATTTCCTTTTTTTCCCATTTCTCTTTCGGAAATATAATAAATCAATTTCCTTTTTTTTTTCATTTCTGTTTTAGAAATCTAGTAAATCTATTTCCTTTTGGGATTAGTTTGAATTGACTTGCAATTAGATATGTTTCCACAAATAACTATTGGATATTTAGCTTAAAATTCATTTATATTGTCAAAACAGTCGCATGCAACTTAACTAATTCAAACATTCTTAATCCCTGAATCCTGATATGGCAAATATAGAAATAATGGTATAATAATACCTCACTAAATTAATACTTGATAATTAATGATTTCTCTAACATAATAATTTCCTCCCGTTCCAACTTAGTTAAGATAATAAGATAATATATTTTCAGAAAATTTTTGTATAAATATATGGTCTCATTAATATTATAAATTAATAATTCTATAAAAGTACAAATATATCTAAGACAACTTAGTGAAATATGATTTTATTGCTTATATAATTTATTCTCTCACCATCATTCATGGAATGTCTTTAGTAAATATACTATGAATAATATTTTATTATTAAGAAACAATGAACATTATACATGATAAAATTTATTTTTTAAATGAATCATTGAATTTATTTTACAATGAATCATTTAACAAAAAAATATATTACAATGAATCATACATATATATCGTACTTTATGTATAATGAATTTATTTTTATATGAATTCAATAAATCACAATTTAGGAAGACACAATAATTTTGATATGCTCATTGTACTTTATGTATAATGAATTTATTTTTATATGAATTCAATAAATCACAATTTAGGAAGACACAATAATTTTGATATGCTCATTGTACTTTGCATATAATGAATTTATTTTATGTGAATTCAATAAATATGATACATAAATTAGTAAGATACAATGATTCTAATATAATCAAAATTAATCTTTATTGAATCTCAAAGCACTCTTTAAATTATTAATATTAACTTATTGATTCAATAATATTTCTCTAAAATAATAATATTTCATGGTCTCACTTATATCAATTTAGTGAGGTTTTACCGTAAATTGAACGGATGATCAAATTGAGAATAGAATTTTTTTTATCAAGTTGCTCAAAACATTAGATGAATAGTGAAAACCAACCAAAAAAAATGCATAGAATAGAATTATACGTAATCAGGAAAAAAAAAATGTTAACTGTTTTCGTAATCCTCGCCTGTTTCGTAATAATATAATCTTTTACTTTAGAAATGAATTTTTTTAGTAGCTTTAGTGCTGTGATGATATTGGTCCAAAACGTCATTTGGTCTATACAATTTAAATTTAATTTTATACCTTACTCAAACACATTCTTAAAAAATATTCGAAGCGTAGATTTATAGAACAGTGCAAGTACATTCATATAAGTTAATTTGAAGCTATACTCATCGCAGAGCATCTGCATTTTAGAATGATCATATTAGAAAGAAGGATATACTAAAAGGAGAAGGAAATGGTTTTCGATTCACACATATAATTTGAATAGAAAAAAATGACTTTATATACTGTTATCTCATGTGTTTTATTCATAGATCTTCAATAATGTTTTTCGCAAATTTCAGTAAAAATAGTGAGGTAATTAAATAACATTTGTAATTAGCAACAAAACTAAGAGCCCTTTTGATTGACGAGAGTGTTTGGATTGACTTGAAAGTTTGTAAACCTACTTTTAAGTCAGTTTTTGACTTTTGAAAGTGTTTGGCAAATATAAAAATGACTTACAATAAGTTGAGAAGTGTTTGGCAAGGTCAAGAATGACTTAAAATAAGTGAAAAACCAAAAGTAAGTCTCCCCCTACTTTTTATTTTTTGACTTAAAAATCATTTCAATTTGACTTTTTATTTTTGACTTAAAAACTATTTTTTAAGTCAATCCAAACGGACCCTTAAAAAGTAGTTTTTAAGTCAAAATAAAAAGTCAAATTTAAATGACTTTTAAGTCAAAATATAAAAAATGGAGGAGACCTACTTTTGGTTTTTAACTTATCATTTTAAATTTATTTTAAGTTATTTTTAATCTTGTCAAACAGTTTCCAACTTATTATTAGTCATTTTTTTTATTTTTTTTAAGTTATTTTTATATTTATCAAATACTTTCAGAAGTGAAAAACTATCTTAAAAATAGATTTGACCAACTTTTAAGTCAATCCAAACACCTTCTAAATCTCTCGTTTATCGGAATGAATCACTTTTGAAACTGCATATCTTTTAGCTCCCTTTTTTTTTTTTTAGGTATTTTGTTAATATTAGTGATCTCAAAACTAGCTAAAAGCTATGTCTTAGTGGGTATTTTTGTAATTGAATATATGAGTCATTAGATAAAATTAGTTAGTTAAGTAGTTAGTGAAGAATTATTTTAAAAGTAAGTTCAAGAGTCCGTTAACTAAGGGAAAATACATAAAAACCCTCTGAACTTGGCACGAAAACTTACTTTAGTACTTAAACTACACGGGCGTTTAAATATCCCCTTTTGAAGTGATTTTTTTTCCACCCTGAGACTATAGCACCACTCTCACCCGCCACATCATAGCCACGTAAGCGCCACATCATAACCATGTAGGCACCATGCCATAATTTTTATTTCTTTTTTACTTATTCACTATTTTTTCTTTAACACTTTTGAAAATTAATTATATCAATTGATTGATTTATAAATGCATACCCCACCCCTCTCTTTCTTCTTCCTTGTTGTTCACCATTATTCCAACCTTCCATACTTTCTTTTCTTCTTCTTCACTATTCAAATTTTTTAAGTCACTTTAAAGAAGAAAAATCACTAATATTCACATTATCTTCTTTGAACCCTCCCAACAAATTTACTCACTTGGAGAATGGATTTTTTTGAAAGCCAATATTTTCTTGATAACTCAAATAAGAAATGAAGATTGCATAAGAAAGTTAGTCCAAAAAAATATAAATTTTATGAGAAATGTTTGAATGGATCTAGAAATCAAAATGGGTCACTCAAAATTTAAGAAAGTTTACATTTGCCAAATCGACACCAATAATACAAAGTGAAATCGACGTCAATAAAATGACATTAGTATTAAATTTTACGGATTAGTAAAAGACTATTGAATGAAAATAGTGAATAGAGATGGGGATGAAGATGGAGGAAGAGATGTTTCAATGGAAAAAGATGTGTATTGAGGAAGACAACAAAATGAAAAGTAATTTTTTTTAAAGAAATTAAAAAGTGGACCCACTAATTTCTTTTACCTCTTATTAAGAAAATTTACATATTTTAAAGATTTAATATATATAAAAAACTATTTAAATAATTTGTTATATATAGGCCAATAAAAAAAAGGCATTGTGTAGGGCTTTAAAAATTCAGCTTTTTTTTTCTCTGTTTTCACGCACTTTTAGGAGAGTGCACTCACTCTTTCTGCCACATCATCCCTTAGGGGGTGTTTTAATCACTTCAAAGATGTTTAGGGGTATTTAAACACTCGTGTAGTTTAAGTACTAAAGTAAGTTTTCGTGTCAAATTCAAGGTTTATTTTTATGTATTTTCCTGTTAACTAACTGTGTGTACATACACATATACAACACATCATTTAATACCCGAAATATAGAAATGAGATATTCTCTCTTACACTTCTAATCCTCTTTTTGTATTACTGGAAGTGTCTCACGTTGATGGCTAATGAGATGGGAGGCTTGAGTAATTTTCCTCCCTTTGACCTAGCTTTTGGAATCTGAATTAAGTTCAAGACCTAATTTCACATTTGAACTATCAGACTTCGCGAACAAAAGATGTGGTGCAACCGTTGGTGAGCGTGGGCAACAGCTGCTACTTGTTTCTTCAATTTTACTGTTGTGTTACTCTGAACTATCAGACTTCGCGAAAAATAGATGTGGTACAAACAGCACCGGTGCAACATCATCTGGTTCGTGTGGGCAATTGCTGCTACTAGCGTCTTCAACTATAGCTGGCGTACTTGACATGCTGGTCGTAGTCAGTTGATTCGAGTTCTTAGGTACGTAAATAGTTTTAGGAGTATCAAAATAACGTCCAGGATTATATAAACTTTGGGCTTTGGAAGTATTAGCATTGGCATTGGAATAAGCAGGTTGGTTTGATGATGTAGGTTTAGAAATTGGAATCGGTATATAATATTGACGTAATGTGTTGGTATTACGAAAAGCAAGTTCTCGTGTAGATTTTCCAGCAGCAAGGGTTGTCCATTGCCAGACATTCGTTGCAGCAGCAGCAAGAGCAGGAGAAGCATTATTAAAAGGTTGTGCTAGAAGAATGTTATATCTCCTCATCCGTAACTGATGACTGGCATACGAGAAATCCGCGCTTCCTGAAATGAGCATATAATTGGCAGGTGCAGGATTGTCCACTGCCCAAAATAGCATATCCACTAAAATCTTCTTATCACTAGCATCCTTAACCCCTGTATTAATTCATCAAACAAAATTAATTTGCACTCGACTTGAAAACACTAAAAAATGATGTAACCAACAACTACAACTGCCAAGCTCAGAAGAGAGTAGGGTGAACACATATCTTATCCATGTAAAACTTTTGAAAGGTAAAGAGACTATTTTCGATAGACCTCTGATTAAGAAAATCGTTTTCAACAAAAGTTTTAAAAGAAAAGTAAGATTAAAACTTCAAAGGAAATGGATTAATTAACACGAGCCATATTAAACTTGATTCCACTAATTCGTAGCAAATGAAGTAAGGATAGAAGAAGGTTTGTTACTATACCGGCCGGGACGTGATTGAGAGCGATTCCAGTATTAGAGAGGGCACGTTGAATGAAGGAGGGAATGGCATTGCTGTCTCCATAGGCGGAAATGGTAACTGGTCCATGATAGTTCATATTCATTAATGCCGTGTTTATATTCTGAGCGATTCCATGGGCGTCACATCCCTTGGGCACCTGACAATTTTCTATATCCCACCACACTGACGTTTTTGCTGTCGCGTACGGCATTTCCGCCACTTCTCCACCGGGAAAACCAGGCTTCAATCCGTCTCCGGCCATCGCATTTGGTACTTGCACAGCCTGATTTTGAACTGCTCCCTCTATCACTTTTTTGTTCTGCGCGTTTTCCATCTTTTTGAAAAACAAGACGAAAAAAAGGATTGCAGTGCAAGGTTATTATAAATAAAAAAAGAATGATCTTAGTAGCTCAATTGATTCGATTATATCTACTTTTGTATGGTTTGGAAACGTTTAAATCTTCTTCCATATTTTTTCTTTGAGAAATCCATTAGATTAATTTCCTTTTTTTCCTATTTCTCTTTGGGAAATACATTTAATCGATTTTCTTTTTTCCCCATTTCTCTTGTGGATATCTCTTAAATCGATTTCCATTTTTATCCATTTCTGTTTGAGAAATATATTAAATCAATTTCCTTTTGGGGATTATTTTGAATTGACTTGCAATTAGATTCAATTTCCTTTTGGTGATTAGTTTGAATTGATTTGCAATTATATTCAATTTCCTTTTGGGGATTAGTTTGAAACTTTGAATTTACTTGCAATTAGATATGTTACCATAAATAACTGTTGAATGTTTAGCTTAAAATTCATTTATTTTGTTGACGAGATAAATTATTTAATAATCAAGTCACATGCAACGTAACTAATTCAAATATTATTAACCCTTGATAAGGCAAATATAGAAATAATGATGTTATGAAAACAATTGAACAGATAATCAATTTGACCTAAGTGAAAATAGAAAATCTTGTTTAGTTCTCAAAACACTTGATAAACAGTGAAAACTAACCAAAATAAAATAAAATGTGTAGAGTTATATGTAATCAGGTGAATTTCGAAACAAAAAAGAGTTATTCAGATGATAAGCATTCTCCACCTCTAAACAGTGGCGGAGCCAGGATTTTCAATAAGGGGGTTCAAAATCTAAAAAATTAGACACACGAAGTAGCTGAAGGGGGTTCGACATCTACTAGATATACTTAAAAAATTATTTTAACCATGTATAAATCATATAATTTTTCGTCGAAGGAGGTTCGGATGAACCCCTCATTCTAAGGTGGCTCCGCCACTGCCTCCAAACATGAGGTTATGGATTTGAGTAACCAAGAGGTACAAAAATAATGGGAGCTCTTAGAAAAAAATTATATTAAAAAATTAACTGAATTCTGATATTTATAATAATGTGCAAGAGAAGAAATTTATATGTTTAGATGTTGATAACTATTTTCGTAATTCTCGTCCATTTCAATTGTTACATAGGTAAGATCGTGCACATTTAATGGGATTCAATGAAACTCTGAATATCTCCAAAATCTAGTCATTGTTTGAGTTTTATCTTTTACCTAAGCGGATGGATCATTCTGGAACCCTACTATCCGCCATCCGGTGCAAATAAGATAGATTCAGAATTAAGCTGATTCTCTGATGGTCGAACAAGTTTGTCCTTGACTAACTCCATCCGGTGCAACTAAGATAGATTCGAAATTAAGCTAATTCTCTGATGGTCGAACAAGTCTTTGGATAGAATGTCCTTGACTAACTCCATCCGGTGCAAATAAGATAGATTCAGAATTAAGTTGATTCTCCAATGGTCGAATAAGTCTTTGGATATGTTCTTGACTAACTCCATTCGGTGCAAATAAGATAGATTCGGAATTAAGTTGATTCTCTAATGGTCGAACAAGTCTTTGGATAGGATGCCCTTAACTAACTCAATAGATTGTAATTTTTTCCATGCTCGCCACGTGTTGATTATATAGTTCTCATTTTCGTCATATTTTTGTCAATAGATTGGATATATATATACGAATCATCTATTTGACTTTAGTGTGCGGCGTTTTGGATCATCAAATGTATGAAATAAATAGTAGTCCGACAATATGAATCTTTTACTTAAAAACGAATTATTATTTTTAGTAGCTTTCTTGTTGCTATATTTATTGGTCACGTTAAAAATCACGTTAGAGCTATGTAATATTAACGGTCGTATCCACTAAAAAAATTTAAAAAAAGGTTGCGCTAGCTGATTGTTGCTTTTCATTTCAATATCTACTATCGACTTTCTTCGTGGTATCCAACAGAGGATAACTGGTACAACAATAAATAGAATAGATATGAATGGCAAAGGTAAAATTAAACATTATATGTTAACCCAGATTAGCAATTACTTGAAGTCTCTCAGCAAACAAAGAAAAGAATTGGATCCATGTCTCAGTTTAGATATCAGAAAACCTTTAAAAAAAAAAAAAAAAAAAAAAAAAAAACTGAAGTACTGTCAATTTCTACACCAGTCCCAGAAAGTTGCCTCAGCTAAAATTTATGATCAAGACTTCCTTTGCCAAGGCATAATAAAAGTTGACTCAACTATGGATGCCATGCATAAGCATAAAAACTACCTTAGTGGGGTTGAGAGTATCAAGTGATGTTAAAAAATCAATATTTCATGAATATGACGAGCCTAAAACAATATTACAATAAATAACTAATAGCAATGTTAATGGCGGTAGTACTCTGCAAAGAAATGCAATTCTTACCAAAATGGTGGAGGGTGTATGAACAAGACCCCGCACTCATCAATCTGCTTGATACTGTGATTCTAACAAATGAACCCAAAATGACATTTATAGAATTAACGGTTCTCATGGTGAATAGCTGCTAAGTGGGCTTCGCCCAAGATGAGAGACCCTACTTGAAGGAATAAAGGGTGCTTCCTCATCCACAATTGAATCCGGAGACCCATTCCTTGAACCTTTTCCTCCACTGTTCTTAACAATATCGTCTGGTACATACAGATCGGATGACTTCTTCTCCATTTTAAGTTCCTGTCAGAGGCAAATTACATAAAGGAATTTTTTTTGGCACTGCTTGCAATAAAATCCATCTTTAGTCTTTACTAGAAATTTTGTTTTCATGCAAGCTAAAGATTCCATGATGAACAGACATATATAATTAAGCAACCATGCAAGCTCTAATTATGTTAAATATAACAACTGTTGATTATATGTTTAGCTTATTCTCTAGCTCCTGTCTTGTTTCTTCTTCTCTTTATTAGGTAGCTCTTTTCTAGACACGCTAGAATGATTTTCAAACTGGAAACTGGGGCTCCCAAAAGAACAAAAGAAGTATGGATCATCATATGCTGATGTTCCTTCTGGGGAAAATTGATAACAAGAAGGAAGTGATGAATAAAGAATAAGAACACCAAACTCTAAAAAAAAAAAATGCAAATTCTGAAATCGAAATTTGAAAGTAATTAGATCAGACCTTAGCTATTCGATCAGAAACACTATCTAAAGGAAGTTGAACAGCTCGAACATCCTTGATCTTCAAGTAGTTATACATCACAACACCACATAATGCTATACAAAAACAGAAATATTTTTGTAAGATGTTTGATGGCACAAAGTTCCCATAAATAAGAAGAAACATTAATCTTACCAATGGCATAGCCTGTAATATTAAGTGTGGTTATTGTCGACTCAGGAAAAATTAGTGTTGAAAGGGCAATAAGTATCCAATCTTTCAAGACACCGGCAACTCGGATGGTTACAGCACCGGTTCTACCAAGCACTAAGAAAATTGAGAAATTCAGAGCAAGAGCACAAAGTGCATTTGAAAAGAAAATCCAGAAGTTGAATTGAATTTGTGAGACTTCCATCTCAGGCTTCTCCAGAAGATACCATGGGACAAAGAGAAAGACAAAGCTGCACGTTGAAACATGTGATCATAAGCAACCCCAAGAAATAGTACGGAGGCACTTGCATGAGACTCCAAAACCAAATAAAAACAGAAATTCAGAATACAGAGATAACTCTCATACTTGGTTATTATCAGATTCAGGTGACATCTATCTATCTATGTGTGCAGAGAACAAATTTTCCATAAATGAACTAGCAACCAAATACTAATCCCCCTAGCATTATTTCTACCTATTTTGACTTCATCAGACCAGCCAGGACACAGTAATAACTAATAAGTCATGCCAGATACAGGACACAACTAAACACATGACTACATGCTGACGGAAATATAAGTATGGCCACTTGTTCCCAAAAAAGTATAATTATATATGTCAGAATTCCACAAGAAAGAGATGTGTGGTTACACTCTTCCAGCTGGAGCTATAACATTTAGAAGGACATACTCTCAAGCAATTTGAAACTAACAATAAATTTAACAAAAATGAGATAAGTGCCTCTTTCAAGTTTTAATATCAGCAGTAAGCTGATCTGAGGTACATTGCAGTCATAATGTCATGAAATGATGAGCACTCTAAAGAACAAAAAGATGAATAAGTAGCTCAAGCCCATCCCGAAAGGTACATTTATGGCAGGAATCAAATGTATGGAAAAGGTTTCCAATTGTATGTGTTCTCGATTTACTTTTCTCCCTTTCTCCCAAGTGAGAATGAGCAAGGTGGGCGGTTTGGAATCATTAAAAACCGAGATCTAACTGGAATCTCTTTTTTTTCTTTTTTAAAGAAGTAAGATCTAACTGGAATCAAATAGACCTCAACATAGGATAATCTATTCAACTACACCACATGAGAGCAAATAACTCAACTCAATGAAATAGGATCATCTATTACATACCTGCATGGAGCTATGTAATATAGGCTGGTGATAGGATTGAGAGTTAGTCCCTTCTTCTGAAGCAGAACTTGAGTTAAGACCAGCCTAAGCGCCTCAGCAAATATTCCAGTGACCTGATAAACTGTACCAACTATGTTGAAGTGAATTTCTCCATAAGATGAAACTACAACACCGACGCTGACCAACAGCATGTTCAGGAATAAATCGCATCTTAACTTGTCAGTTCCACAAATAACAGCCATGACAAAGGTGGCAACTGGCACTGTATTTTCAACACAAAGCTCCAATCAGTACATTTGCAAACAAAGGATACAGACATAGAAAAGTGTTACCCAGGCATACTTAGAGCTTTAAGCATCTGGATAAAGGCTACAGAAATGAACAGATAAGCTGTGTTTCCAAACCTGCAATAAAACAAACATAAGCTAACTTTACCAATGTTCAAAAAAAAAATTAAGAAACATAATTATTAGAACCTAATATTCATGTGAGTAATGAAACATATAGCAACTGAAGCAAATGGGAAAACACTCCCCAAAGAAAATATTTTTTTGACAAACAAGGAGACCAAGTACGTGGAAAACATCAATTGCCCAGCCAAACCAACAATATACCCTACCAAACCAAAGAATGTTAATTATGCACGAAAGTGTCCCACATTTTCTAATCACCCTAATTCTCATAGTTTTACTATAATTCCTCCTCTACTTTCCCAGAGAAGTGGAAAGTGTCAAGGGGAGAAAGGAAATTTAACCAGCCAAATTCTTCCGCTGTCATAGCAAAACAACTACTTCTACGAGACAATTAGTCAACAGAGGAAAAGCATTTGGAAATATTCTTGAAACCAATCAATAAAACCACTGTAACAGATGACATAGAAGGTTATATAAATGCTAAATTTGGCTCAAAACTAGTTCATTGACCTCAAATGTCCAGACTGCTTGGAAATTTTAAACACAAATCATCAGATAACCAAAAAAGGTCAAGTGTCCTGCATCATTAGAAACAGGAACAGTAGAATACATTCTTTTCTTCTTCTTTTTCCGCTTTCTATTAGTGAGTTCCAAAAGACTGACTTGGTCAGTTGGACAGATGTACGATGAGAAAAATTTATGCCAATCTAACAAATCTTTCTTTTAACATAAGAGCAGATAACAATAATATCACGTAAAAATACTTGTTTAGGTTAGATTTAGATTCAAAGGTATAAATGGTTTTGTTGTTAGTGCATGATCAGTAGGCATTAGATCTTCATAATCGGTTAAAGGTCAATTCTCAATGATTACAAGCATGCATTCATAACTAATTCATTTTTATCACAAGTTTCATGCCAGTCCATCATTGAACCATTTACTAATTATGAGGTCACATAGTACCTTAGAAAATGCAATTGAATATTCTAACCAAAGGCAAGCAAGACTTTCAGTTCCTCGAAGTAGAATCTTACCAAAGACTTGATGCAAAGAAAGCACTAATGGGAATCACACACGTCGCATATCTGCAGATTCAGCAATAAATAGTAAATAAGATAACATACATCATTACATCTGAATGTAATGTGGATGCAAAGGACCAAATGCTTACATTTCAAACGTCATTTTGACAGGAGATACAACCTGCAGAAAATTAACATGGATGGAAGGAAATCAGTTGATCCCTAGTCTTATACATCAAATGGAATGAAAAATTGTGCACTATATTAATTAGTTTCCCCTCCAGTAGATGAAAAGTTAGCCGTGATCAAAATTCAGAAGCTAAGGACAGACAAATGTCAAATTAGATATCTAAACATGAACAAATATACAAATCAATTTATCTGCTGAGAACTCTCCACAGGGCCCAACTGGGTGTCTAAAATGAGGAATTCTACAAGTGGTTCTTCAGAATAACCGCAGATATTTTAGAGGTACCACCTCTACTGGTGAGAGATAGCAGGTACCTCATGGAATTAGTCGAGGAGCACGTAAGCTGGCCCGGACGCCACAATTATCCAAAAAAAAAAAACACTGCAGAAACCTCTCCTCAGGCTTCAAGGGGTTAAAGAATACAATAAATTATTAAATAGAAACTGCTCCGCTCAGAAGCAAGCCCAGAGACAAAGATCACATCAAAAGCACAAAAGTAACAAAGGTTGAAAATTAACATGCGATGCGATGAGTCGCTTCAAAAATCAGCAACACTGGTAAAATGAAAATGATGCATAATGATCCAAAAAAGAAAACACTTCTACAACAAGGTCAACAACAATCAATAGATAAGCAAGAAGTTGTCATCGAGGAGCAGAAAGTGGAATGCTGCAAGGAAAATAACACTGTAATTACCAATAACAAAACAATACCTTGAAGACACGGATAAGAAGGAAAGCTACTAAGCCCGAGAAGCCCATATGAATCATGGTAAGTGTTATTGGTAATGGGAAATTGAAATATTTTGGGGAGAGTACCCACTGCCAAAAAAAAAAAAACAGAACAAGAATCATTAGCTCTTATAAATGGCACTGACAAGATTAAGAATAAAACTGGAATGATACAGAAAATAAATTGAGCAGCAGTATTGTCTTTTTTCCTAAAACAACAATAAATAAGTGCAGAAAGAAAGAAAAACACCATACAACAAAAGAACAATGAGAGTGAGAAAGTGGAAGTTAGTAACACATTGCTTATCCTGGAGCATGGTTTCCCAATACCATCTATCCTTTCTCTTTTACTTCTCCCTTTCCATGCCCTCCTAAACCAGTTACCAAAAACTGAAGCTCTAAAATGTTAGACAGACCTTTTTCCCCGCAACTTACCCGGCGAAAGCAGAAACATAATTGGACCCAAAACCTAAGGAACTTCAAAAGGGTAAGTGGAGGGGGGAAGAAAAAAGAGGAGAAAAAGAGGGGGAAAAAGAAAACAAAGAAAGGAGTAAATAAACGAGTGCTTTCAATCTTAACATTGATGTTAACGGATGAGGTTTCTACAGTTCTGAAGTTTGAGATGCAACAAGTATCTTTAACAGAAGATAAAGGGGACTATCTTTTAATTTGGGAAAATGCTATAATACTAAAGGTAAGAGGGAAACAACAACAACATACCCAGTGAAATCCCACAAGTGGAAAGGTTAGAGGGAAACCTATCCTCTATATTTTTTAAGTGAACAACCGCTACTGCTTTAGTATTATATTTTTTAAGTTAAAACCTCTATTCTAATATGCCGAGCATGACTCCCCATTTAGTACCTTCAATAACCATGATTTTAGAACAATGTCTATCTTTCAATGACCCATAGACCAAACATGTATGGCATATTTAATCATCAGCCAATGTCATTGGTTTTCAAATCAAAAGCCACAATTGGATAACACACAGTGTGGTCGGTTCCCCACCAAGATATTTTCTCTTCCATTCATGTTGTTTGGTGTGATTGGATGGAACATAAGAAACTATTTTCTAATTTTTATTCAATCTAGACTGATTGAACAAGCTGATTATGGATAGCAAATGGCTTGATAAAAAATTCCCCTACTCTTCCTTCCTGACTTCCTCAACCAAGAAGCTAACATGCGGACTTAAATTAATTGCTCCTTCGAAGCCAGAGGAAGTAAATCAGAACAGCTTGTCATTTTTTTATAGATGTGATAACAGCTTGTCACTTTTGGTTGTCCACCACATACATTGCCTGAACCACAATGTTAATCTTAATTGTCCCTTTTAAGTTCTGAACATGTTCTATTGAGTTGAAAATGTAGAATATAAGAATAACCTAACCAACAAACAGTGATCATACCAACAAAAAAAAATTGAAGCCAAAGAAACTCACAGAACATTATAGAAAAAAATATACCTTGTTGTACAAAATAACTCCCGAGGATAGCATTATATAGACAAGGAGATATATATACGTCAACACAAGTTGTTTGCTGACCATCATCTTTTCTTCTCTCCACTTTGTGCTTTGCTAGCAGGTTTCCAACCTAGCTAAAAATCTAAGAGATGCCCTCCAATCCAAAAATTGAGTAACAAAAATCCGCAATATGTTTGCTGATAAGAGGTACACCTTCAGTTCAACTGCTGTTTATTCATTAAAAGATGATGTATGATGAGCCAAGTCTGTTTCTGAATATGCTGTTGTCATAACAGGGATTGATAGAATCTGGAAATACATGAGAAAAGTGAGGAACATTTTCTTTAAAAAAATTATTACAAGAACTATTCATTATTGACAAAACAATTAGAACAATCTCGTCAGATAAAGCAGGACTAACACTTCCACCAGAAGCAAAGAAACTCATTTCATGATGAAGAGCAAACATGTATGACATGGGAAAAAACACAATTACTGCAAAAGCAACCATTATATACCATTTTTTGTGTGTGTCCGTATTCAGTCAATGGTTAGATATGAACAAATAGAAGATCAGATGCATAATGCATAATGTCATCTGGTCAGTTCATGAAATGCAAAATAACAAAATTATCCAGCAAAGTCTGGTTACCTCAAGAACATGCAGAGACAAGCTAAGGGAGTAGAGGCTAGCCAGGGTTTAAGAAGCGTCGAGTCTGTTAGTATACAGAAAGTAATTAGCAGCTTGAGTAATATAATTACACACATAATACTGTTTTTTATAGCTTCAATGAAGATGGTTGCAGTAACTCTTGAGCATGGCACACATTGAGCATGAAATGTAGAAATGTACAGAAAAAAATTGATAGCAACCTCAACTTCAACTTGAAACTCTTTTCCCACTCTCTGTAAGTGAAACTTAGAAGCTAGTAATTTATTTCAAACAACTAATGATAGTCAACAGCATAGCGAGCCGAAATCAGCAGTCTCAAATTATCAACCATCTGCATTTTCCCGATGCTGAATAGTGATTACAATCCAAGGTGTAAATTCTCAAAAAAAAAAACTACAAAGTACTGTACGGAACTAAAACAGAGCATACGAACAAATGAAGGAAACAAGTACAAATACAAAAAAAAATAATGCAGGCATCTGAAGCACGTAAAGTTTAAACTAAAAAAGAAAAAGAGAAATCATAAATTAAGTGAGAGGCAAAAGTGAATCAGGTTGAGTGCGAGGGAGTCAAGTGAACGAAAATGAAGAAATAGAAGTGAAACTCCTTACGATTAGAAGAAGCTCCGAGAGGCGAATGAGAAGAGAGACAGATCTGAGGCAAGCGAGTTTGAGAGACGGCGAGATGCGATCAATGCTCGCCCGCTCGATCTGGAATGGTTGACTGAATCCTTTGCCCTAATAATGCAATTGAAATGGAGTAAGCTTTTTTTTAGCGGCCCTAAAAGTAGTTGTTGAAGAAGATCAAGCAAGGGTTTAGCAAGTAGCAGAAGAAGAAGAAGAAGAAGGTGAAGATGGAGAGTTCGTCCCAAATGTAGAGGTGTGGTGTGGTCAAGACAATGCGTTTTCTTTTCCCACTCACTCGCCTATCAATTTATTTGCTACTTCTTTCCTTTTAAATTGTTCGTTAATCTTTCTTTGTTTAGTTCGTTTTTGTTTTTTGTTTTCTTGTTTTTTTTAACAACAATAATTGTATACTATATTATTTTGAGATGTTCAATAATACTTGTTCATTTTAGAAAATTAATGAAAAATTATATATTTAGTTTCTAATTTACACTTGCTATTGATTATAGTCATTTACCTATTACATTTTTCAAGACATTTATATTCAAAGGATGATATAGTAAAATTAGTATTCTATTTATAGTTTCTTAAGAAGTGGACAAACATTGTTGGACAGAGGGAGTAGTTGATTTATTACTCTCTACACCATCGTAATAATATTTTTAGGATCGTTCGCTAGTCGGTGAAAAGTGCAATTTTTTTATATTAACTTTTATATAAGTTATAAATGTTTTAGCAACTAATTAGGAATTGAGTTATTTATGGATAAAATTACTTTTAATTTGTAATTTTGAAATCATGTAACTAATACATGTTTAATTTATGCATTGCGTGATCAACTATGATGCCTTATAAATATTTAATTTTACTAGCTAAGAATATTCAATTTCTATATTATTTGGTTCTAATTTGTTTCATTTCAACGTTAGATAAAAGAAACACGAAATTAGCGTGGCTATATCTCTAGTAGTTACTACTGCTCCATTATTCCAGTAATTACATCTCCATTTATTGTGTCATGTTCTTCTGCCACACTAAAGTTTAGTTATTTGAATTTGTCTACATTTAGACGTCATATGTAGTAAACTTTATTAGGTAAAATTGTCAGAAATTAGTAAATTACCACTATTTATAAAAAATTACCAATATTAGCTAACATTTATTTGTTACAAAACTTTTGTCCCTGTCGGAAAGTAAAAGGTAGCTCTAATGTCAATTCAATTAATAGTTTCCAAGATTTGCAGATCACAAACACAAATTTTCTGCCATTAGATTTAGGTATAAAGACACATATTGTTGTAAACATAAAGCCCACAAGTCATATCCTATCAAAAGTATAATCATCACGTGCAAACGGTTAAGCATATATTTCAACTTTTGTTAATTTTATTAAATTCTTCACACTATTTGAATCTTTTCTACAAATAGATTAAGATTTACATGACTTATTTCTTTTGTTTAACTTTAATCCAATATTATTTGTTTCCTTTCGACTAAGTACGAGTCTTAACATCAAAGTATCAGACAATTTTTCAACTATTTCCGGAATGTTCGGATTTTATTTTATTTTTGTTTAATCTAACTCTTATCGTGGCAATTAGATAGACTTACGCTAAGGATACACTACGGAATTAATTATTCTGAGATAAAATATTTCATTATGTATATGAGATAACGTATATCATTAAGGTATATAGTGGGATAAATAATCTAAAAATTATCTAATACATTCAACCAAACACGAAATAAAATAATCATGTATTTTATCCTGAAATTATACCTCATACCAAACGACTCCTAAGAGTAAAACAATAAAGGGTCCTTTGATTGCTCGTTAAAGTTATACATATATCAGTGATACATGGACTAATTATGCAGGGTACATGGACTAATTATGCACGGTATAGGTATTTCATATTTCACTAGCTCAAACATGAACTCCATATATCAATTATGTGGGGTTGTAATAAAAAATTGTAATGTGTGACAAAATAGCAACTACAATATTACCAAATATGCTACTCGTTTTAATTCATGAATAATTCACTTCTTAACCAACAATCGAACGGGTCATACACAAATACGTTCCAATCCATTATGAAATGATCAGTTTTCTTTTTAATTTTCTTATCTCAGATTACACCCTAAAATGATGACTATTAAAAACGAATCGAATCATGGTCAATTTTTCCGACTTTCTCCTATGAAGTCAAAAAGATTGACGATCCAACTTTAAAAATTAGAGAAGCAAATTGAACTCAATATTTTTGCTTCTAATTCAATTGTTTTCAGTTTTCAGTAACTTCATTACTCCATTTATTTTGTTGGTGGTATGACACATTTCAGGTTGGGACAATTCACATAGATATTTGTCTGACAGCAACTTTAACACTCTAGTTGGTACACCTACCACAATAATGTGAGCAAATTAAAAGACAAGTCAACAGAGAGTAGATGCATTCTGTACTTTTACCTCGTGTTTCTGCCCAAATTGTAGTGTAATATTATTTCTTTGACGTAGGAGGGACGGATACCATTCTCCAAGATTCATATATATACGTACAAATTACACAAAATGCATATTTTGTTCTACTCCCCAAACACAATCACCTAAAGGATATAAACCCAAATTGTTCCCCGAAAATCTAGCTAAACAATTTTTGACTGAAAACTAGAAGTACCAATTCTCCATTTTTAGACGTAAATGTGAAACCTAAAAAATCTCATGCATCCACTACCTTACTTACCGCACCACCTTCTCTTCTTTCTTTTTTGGTGCATAGTTACTTGATCAATTTGTATGCTTTCTGCGAACAAGCCCCCATCTTTTGTTCCATTTTAAAGAATCCATAAAGGTTGTAAAAAAGAATATGTTCATTTAAATTAAAAAAGAATACATTGAAAAATAAAAAGAAGAAAAAATTGAACAGCTGGAAATGTGATGACTAATATATTTTACATGGAATTACTAATGTCATCGTTAGAAACAAAGGACCATGAAACTGCATCAGTTAAGAGCAGAAGCTTGTTAGACTTTGCTGAGTTCAAAAGCCACATTTTATGTTGAAATTGATTGAATGAGCGTGGAACCAACTGCACTGTACAGTCCTTCATGTACAGGAAATTAATGTGGACTTCCAAAATAACGAATAACTGAAAGATAAATGCCAATGGGACTTGTTAAATTTTTTTCCCATTGATTATGCAATATCCCGCAAAACACTACTATCTACTGAAAAATAAAAAAGAACCTTGGTCCATGTTACAAAAGAAGATGAACGATGATAGCAAAAGCTGAATTCTTGAAGCTTTGCTCCTTTTCTGTGTCAAGCGCCATTATAGAATTCCGCTGGCATCATCTCAACAGAGGTGAAGGATTGACGACAATTTGCTTCAACGGATTCGCAACATCACCGCCACCAGCATGCTTCACAAACTCAGCTGGCGACAGAAAGTTGCCATGACAAACGCACATTATTTTCACTTCCTCTCCCTTCTGATATCTATACAGAAATCCTTCGATCTTCTTACCATTTGGCCCATTGCCCATTGTGGAAACACAAGGCATGTTGAGCATGTAGTTTTTGAACATTTCTTTTGCTTCCTTGCTAGCATTTCCATTACATGTGCTAGGTGGTTTTTCGCTTGTGATTTTAGGTGGTTTAGCTACCTGTTTCCGTTCATGCTCTTGCTCTGAAGGCATGATGCTGGCCGGAGTATTTGCCCCAGTACTGTTGTCACTTGGCCCTGCAATAGTTAAGATTTGAAAATAGGTCAGTTCCTTCCCGTCCAGAATTTATTCGCAAGAGAGACACAGTGAAGACAATCTATCTATCAACCACCTGCAAGGACAGATGACTCGATACAGAAATCAAAGCTCACTTCAAATCTTAACAGCGCTAAAAACATTGTGTTTGAGAGATCCCGCGGAGGACATCACGCTAGAGCATCAAGATAAAGCACATACGTTCACCAATAAAATTAGTTGCTACTTTGAGTTGGACACACAGTGACAAAGGAGGGATAAAATTCTACTAGAACCCCTCTCAAAGGACAAATAGGCAATTTAACTCTTCTGCAAGCGGTAGCAGTTTTGAATTGGAACATACAGTGTTGCCTGGGGTCAAATTCTCTACGACATATGAAATAAAACTCCACCAAAAGACGCATCGGACCAGGCAAAGCAAATCAAAGGCAATAAGACTCCTCTGCAGGCAACGGCTGGTTTGCATTGGAACGTATAGTGTCGACGAAGAGATAAGATTCTGCTTAAACATAGGAAATAAGACCCCACTAAAAAGACATTTTGTCATCCCAACAAAGGACACTCAAATTCTACTACTGTAACAAGCAATGACAGTGGCGGATACAGGATTTTAAGATTGTGTATTCGTTTAGTTAATATAAAGTTGCTACACTTGGTGCAAGTGCTATAAGTGCACAATTATTTAACCGAGGTGGTTAAAAAAATGAACAAAATACCATTAATAGTATCATTAGATTAAAAAAAACTCCTACTTTTCTGGAAAAAAAGAAAAAATTAGCCTCAAGGATTTCTTAACCAAATTGCTAAATTTTCATTAGGAAAAAACGAGAGAAATGTTTGTTAGCTGATTCTTTCTCTTTCTGTCCAAAAAAGTTACAAACATAAAAGCAAATTTAAAACTCAACGTAAAAGTAACCAAAGCAACAAAAAAAGAGAGGAGGAATTGTAATTGCAAACTAGAATAAGCAAAGACAAATAAGAATCACTAAAATTTAGGCAAGAAGAATGTGTATCAGGGGAAAAAATTGAAAACAATTGACTTGAAGCAGAAAAGATAATGACTAATAAGAGAGCATTTGCATCACCTGAGTATCAAATAAATGACTTTACTAAAAGAGCATTTGCGTCACCTGATTATCAAACTCAGGACACCAAAGACGCACTTACAATTTAGCCACACCTAACCAAAGCACCCGGCGAACTATTTGTTCAGTTGGTGGTGCTATAACCATAATTTTAGAAGTTCCTATATAAATGTACAAAATTATGTCAGGATTAATGGGTGCTTGAGCACTATGGTGCTTGGGCTCTTCAAAAATGTCGAGGGGTGCATGTCGGATTCGCCAAAAGTAGTGTATTTTTGGAGAATCCAACACGGGTGCAGCATCGAAAGTGAAGAGTCCGCGCAACTTAGCTTGAGCACCTGGTAAGCTGCAGGTGGGTCTGCCCCCCGGAAACAAGTGATATAGCCCAGTATCAACAGTAAGGCCACATGTAAAATACTCTTGGCCAAATCGGCATGTCCGATCAGTTCAAGGAATATCAGATATTAGGAGGTGAATGAGGGAAAAGTTGCAGTGAATTCCACAACACCAACAACATTAATGATGGACAGTGAATTCAGGTAAACAACAGAAAAGCTCCTAATGGATACCAGGACTCCAGGTACAGGTAGCTGTCTTAATTTTTATTCCTTTGGCAACTAACCATCTGTCCATCTCACTTCTACTAAAAAAAATAGAAACCCAAATTATGGAAATTCTGTTTCTCCCCTCACAAAATTTTCTGAACAAAATGGTTGTGGAATAATCATTTTTAGCGCAAATCGCCCATAACCGAGACTAGATATTAAAGAACAAGATTCTTCTTGAAAATCTATATTTGCAAGATCCCTAACGGAGAATAGTAAAAGAATTATCTTTATCCTAATGAGGAGCATCCACTCTACCGATGAACTCCACGATAGGAAGATCGGGTAACAAACCATGCTGTAACTACGCTTTATGACGTTACAATTCAACAGAAATGTTAGACTTAAGGTCTAGCAAGTCGCATCAATTCATGAAAAGTTGCATTAGAATGCCTAATTCCTTCACAGAATCTATTAATCGTTTAACTCAAAACAACTCAGAAGAATTCGTCCTTTCAGTCCTTAAATAGCTTCAAAGTAGCCATGTGCTATGGTCCAAGACACGGTAATGAAAAAACATCTTCTCAAAGAATATCAAATAAGCAAATTCAGGCAAAACACATAGTAATAGAATAAGCAAATAAAGACCTTAACGACTATAAATTCGAGATTCTAAGGCCAAACATCTAAACATACATGCCCCAAAAAAGGTGCAGAATTTAACTAAGGAGAATAAATTGGTGATACCTTGAATGGGTTGACTCCCAAAATCAGAAATTCCTGAAGAACCACTTCCCTGAGAAGCCATAGACCCTTGTGACACAGGCAATGAATTCCCAACTGGACCACCATTTTCTTCAGGACGTTCGTCTAAATCAACCTTATCCTTCACCACTCTAACATTCTGTAATTTCTCCATTCTCTTCCTTTTAGCCTCCAAACGCCTCAGAGATTGCAACTCCTTCCTTTTTCTGCACTCCTCCTCACCTTCAACAGGCAACGAACACGTCCTCGTAATCGGACCAACAGAGAATGAACAACGCCCATTACTCTCATCCCCGCCGGAAAACACAAAGTTTGAAATTGAAGAAGAGCGTTTTAGTCTCTTAGTCCTTTCTGGGTCTACCCCAAATCTTCCATTCAATGAAAGCCCCAAACTCAGCTCCAAATCATCTTCCTCATTAGGAATTTCATGAAATTTGTTGTTGTTTCCATTCATAAATTTATGCAACAGATCTCTTGAAAAAACATCCATCTGCATAGTAGAAAAACACCTCTTTTCTCTATTTTCTTCAGCTTCAGCCATTTAAACAAAAGAGAATAAAAAAAACCCAAAACTTCAAACAACTTTTTAAATTATAAGAAACAGAAAATTCTGTGTACGTTAGGGAATGTAGTTGCCGGAGTTCCAAAATTCGCCGGCAAAAGAGTTAACTACTGCCATATAAAGAAAAAAATATTATAAAACAGAGAAAAGAAGAACAACTTGATGATTCCACGACTACTTTAATATTCCTATTTACCATTAAAATGACGAAAAAACCCTCAACGATGAAACGTAAAACGCAGCAAAAACCGACACGTGGTAGGCATGAAGAGTCCTCTTTACCCACGTGGTTTAGACAACCTGGTTTAAAGGGACGTTTGCCACAATCCCCCTTAAGGTGTCTCTTCATTTAACTGCAAACAAGAATAAAGGTATTACCGGAACAAAATGCCACGTGTCGGTTAATTAGTGCCACGTGTTACAGTAAATCTCGGAGTCGAAATGACCTGACGGTCTACATCTAAAGCTTTTTTTCTTTTTTTGTGGTCACTTAAAAGAGTGTCGTAGGGAATAACGCAAAATACTTAGGCTGTTGATGACACGTGGCGGTAGGATTGACCTATGGGCTACCTTTTTGTGACTGGCTGGATTTCTATTATAGTAACTATTTTATCGGGAACAGGTACTGACGTGTATCATTATCATACATGGCTGAATTTGTCGACACGTATCAATTTTGGCAATCTCGTATTTTATGCCCCTACCATGCCTTAAGTCTTTTTTCCTCTCTTACGTGTGTCCTACCTCGCATTTTAGGGGTATTCTGTCTGCGTTTATTTATTTAATTTTATATAATTTAAATATCTTGTTTTGCACTATATGAATATCAAGTTTAATTATGGCATGTTGACACATCAAAATTATTACTATTTAAAATTAATTGGTTTTGATACATTATAAATTATGGCATGTTGACACATTAAAGGTTTTATTTAAAATTAATTGCTCTTTAACCTAGCATGATTTTATTATATAGGAAAATAAATTTGAAGATTTGCAAATTATTAATCTAAGTTGATGCTAAAAACTAGTTCATAAATGAGAATTGTCCATTACTTTTTTAATAATAGATGTAGAGCTACTACTCACTCATAAGAGCAGCATATTTAAAACGTATACAATATAATTGGGCAACTAACTATAGAGGCGAGTCTAAAATTTTTATTAATATGTGTAATTGTGTATGAATGCACCAATAAGAAAAGGAGACAAAAGGAAATATTTGTTTGGTTGAAAATAAGTTATTCTGAAATTAATTATTTCATATAAGTTATCCTATCATATATATAAGATGACTTATTATATCACTATAAAATAAATTATGGGATAAAGAATATAATAACTATTTAATACCTCTAACCAAACACACGACAAAATAATCATTTTCCTCCTCTACTCCAATTACTTTAGTTTGTCAAAACCGCATCTTTTGCTAATTTGTTTCCACATTGGAATATCACAATTGTTGAAAGTGAAAAAATACTCATGTCGAAAGTTACGTGAAAAATGTTGATTCGCAAAAACAAACTAGTGTTTGTGAATTGACAATAAAGTAGTGTCAATGATGTTTTTTTTCTCCTTTTTTTAACATAACATGTTGTATAGTACAAGAAAAGAAATGATAAGGGACAAAGAATTTTGATTCAATGAATAGAAACCACAGAAAAAAGATAAAAAAAAAGTTAGTTTAAGTTAGTGGCTCTGTCACATGAACAAAGCCAAGTGGGTATATTAGACAAATAGTATAATTTTCACTAGCAATAGTCACTCAGATCCATCAACAACACAGATTGACAGACAACGTTGTTTTCTTTCAAAGTTAGATAAAAATTTAATTATTTCCTATGCAACTTGCTCTTGGTCGGTATTACTTTAAAGCAACTTGGCAACTAATTATGTTAATTCCAAATGACAGGTGAAAAATATTGTATTTATTTCTTAAGCATGTTGATAAATTATATACATGAATGTACCTATCTTGTGTTGTTAATTAATTCTTAAATAATGCTTGACCTTTGGTGTGAACTTTATAGTCTAGTTTATAGATATAGAAAAAAATGTATACATAAGCCTTGTCCTAAACTCATAATTGTATAATTAGCTAGAACTATTTACCACAATTATTTTTATTCCATGAAAAAAGTAGTCCAACACACCTTAATTTTCTTTTTTTTAAAAAACAAACAAACAATGAGGGTGATAGAACCAAATTTTATTTTGGCCAAAAATATAACTTTTTGCAGCGAGCTAATCAAGTGTTAAATCTATTAAAATCAAAATGAAGCGAAATCTAGTTATTGATTTCACATTACAAAAATTTAATTATCATAAAGAAAAATGTAGAGGACATCACTCTCAAATGATCGAGTTAAACAACATATTATTCGAATTTAATTGAATCCTAATATATATATATATATATAAAGATTGACATATTATGATTTCACTTATGAAAGCAATACTGGTTAAGTATGTAATTTTTTAGAATCCAAGAATGTTAGTTAGATAGTTGTTGGTGTATTTCTTTAGAGAGAAGAAAAAGGAGAAAAAGGGAAAAGATAAATTGAAAAGAAAGGCACACGATCGAGTAAAACGAATTACAATATTAATATGAATTGTGATACATTAACAAAAATATTCTATATCTAATTAAAAATTTCAAATTTAAACTATAAATATAAAGAAAAAATTATTAAAAGCATAATCTTCAAATAAATTCTTATAATACACCATTCAAATTTAATTGAAGCTCGAATATACACTATAGAAAAAGGAATTATGATGAAGGAAGAGCAAGTGGTCCAAAAGAATCTCCCAAAAATACGCTAAGGATAAAAATCAAGAAACAGATCTAAGTGGACCCCGTATTATACAACTTGCTCTTTTACGAATTCATTAATATATTAACACGTGGAGACTGGAGTAGACATACGTGTCGCTAAATGATTAGATGGGAACAGCTAGATCAATTTGCAAGTTGCGGAATAGGGAGGTGGATAGTGGAAAAAGTGCAGCAGTCAAGTCAGATAAAGATAATAACTACACCAGCTTGCTCGGGTCCATTCAACACACGTATCCAATTTTTATCAAATACATTACCATCTCCGTTTTAATTTATGTGACATTTTTTTAGATTTTGAGATTCAAATAAATTTTTAATTTTTAATTATTGTGACTTATAGTACTTATTATGTAGTTTACAAATATATAAATTTCATTTTAGAAAAATTAAAAATTCTACTTGCAAATTTCCAATCAAAATGTCATATAAATTGAGACAGAACGAAATCACTTTCTCTGTTTTATTTCATGGGACACCGTTTGATTAATTGACTTGATACAATATTTAAAAAATAAAAGATTTTTAAAATGTATATCTTAGAACCAACACTATATATTTGTGAGGTAGTAATTATTTTATTAGGAATAAAATAAAAAATTTAAAATTGAATTATTCCTAATTATAGTAAAATGATATTTTTTTATTAAACTAAAACAAGACAATAGGAGTAATTTTGTAATTAAAATATTAATTTATAACTATATCTTTTCTTTTTTTTTCTCACCTGGTGTTCGAAGTCCACATTGAAGCTTCGACTAAATTTGCATCGTGCACTGCAGGATTCATTTGTAGGTGGCGCTCCCAGCATTTATAACTATATCAAATAGGTAAAAACGCAAGGTAATGTTTTCATTTTATATTTTTCTAAAAAACATATCTAGAATAGTTCTACGATTGAAATATGGATGGGTAAGTGAGGTAGAGATGAATTAGAAAAAAAACTAAGGATTATTAAACAAGATATGATATAATTTTAATTTTTTGAAGATACAATCTTATATAAGAAAGCATAATTGAGTCAAGAAATGCTCCATAAAAAATATGATAGAAAACATTTGAGGAAAAAGATCATTAACCGTAAAAATAATAAAAATAAAAGAAATAATAGTAGTAATGAATTTTTAAAAATAATAATAATTAGGAAACATGTAAAATCTCTAGATTAAAACCGCCTCTACTACTGAAAAAAGGTGAAAATGCTCGATATCTATAAATTATTTATTCTAATACTCAATCTCCATGATCTCTTATTTAGAATCACGTCCTCATAAATAAGTTGAAGATGTATTATCTACAAACTAGAATACGTTGATATATATAAATATGCTATATGCAATAATTGGAAAACAATGAGGCATTAATTATTATTTTTACCTTAAGCTTCAAATATTTAAGTAGATCTAGACGTGAACGACTACAATTCACACTCAAATTTACTACATACTACAATTAGTGAAACAAAAATTGTCCGATAATTGTCACATCAAGATATAAATTGAGGTATGTTTTTTCTTACTCCCTTTATAATTTTGTGATATTAGTCAAATATAGTTTATATTTTCGTCTAAATCTTTTAGTTATGCTACACATTATGTTTTTTTTCTATTATTAGGAATCAGTAATCGTTTTAAGATGGGAAAATATTTGATTTTGGTTCGAAAATAGAACATTAGTTTGTGAGCATTACATATATTAAAACTTCTTATTATTATAAGCAAAGTCAGAATCTATTATTTAGAGATTTTGATTCATAATTTTTATTTATTAGATTTTGAATATATGATTTATCATATTAGACAATTTTAATACAACATAGGATGACTTAGCCTCTAATTATTATCTTATGTCCTAATTAACAAATGAAACATCCTAATAAAATATAGTGCGACTATTTTGTGACATTTTTTTTTAATATAAGAAAGAGTAATTAAAACTATTGGGATGATTTAAAAAATAATATAATTTTATATATAATAAGTAATCAAAAAAATAATATGATATAAATTTCTTAAAATAACATCAAATCGAAAGCAATCCTACGGTCCTACGTATCCATTACTACAATATTCTTCGTGCTACCTTATCCAAGTCGACACGTGGCAAATATTTCCAATTTCCAATTATAAGTTCTCTTTATGATTTCTTATCTTCTACTTGCTTATACCTATGAACTATCAAGATTTTTTTTTTTTTTTTTTATTTTTTGGTTAGTAACACATCTCATTCTTTTTTTCTGGCAAATCCAATGTGAAGAGTCTTATTGATAGTTTATTTTTTATTCAACATTATTATAAAATTCCACACAAATACTAGTGATATTCAAATAATAAAACTACCACTAAAGAATATGAATTTCAAACTAAAGGCCAAAGCAAAATTGAGCTCTATAATTTCGGAAAAAAATAAAATACACCAATTAATAAAAATAAAAATAAAAACAAACAAATTTTTAGTTTTTTTTTAAAATGTCCAAACAGATGCAGCTCTTAACTCCTGTTGTCCCTAATTACCTGTTAATTCCAGTTGTTCCTAATTACTTGTTAATTTTTCCTCTTTTAGTTGTCCCTAGTTAGATTTCCATTTTGACAAATCAAGAAAGAACAATTTTTTTTAACCTATTATACACTCAATTAATTATTTTGAAAAATGTAGAACTTCTTGAAAATCTTAAGTTTTTAATGCATTTACTTCATAATTAATAGAGGTAATATAGTAAATTCACTATGTTAATAATTATTTTCTAGTAATTAGGGATAGATGGAGTACATAATCAGAGTCAATTCATTTTCCGTATGTATTAGGGAGTAATAAATCATCCCATTAGCTTGAGTGTGAAGTTGATTTTTTTGAAATAATTTCAAAATGTATTTAATATCTTTTCCGTATTCAACCAGACATTTTTTATTCGACTCTATAGTACTGTTGCTGCGTGCTACCTTATCTCAAATCGAAACGTACACAATTTTGCCAATCCCCACCTCCCAAAAAATGTTAACTAATTTTTTAAATTATAGTTTTGTATTTAATTATTATTATTTCACCTTTGTGGATGTATATGATTAAACAACAAGTTTGGAAAAACAAAAAGAAAAAGAAGAAAAGACGTGGCTAGTGGAAAGAGTGATGCATCACATTGCTTTGTCGCACGCAAGATATAAATAGAGCAAGTTGCTCTATTTATTCTACTCATACAATTGCTTCTGTTTTACAACATCTTAGCTCGACACGTTCTCAATATTAGTTGGTTCTGTTTGACAATAAGCAAAAATAATTATTCCAATATTTGGATACAGTTGTATATAGACTTCTAGTACTTAATTCATCAATAAAGGAAAAATTATGCAAAAATAGCGAACATTAGCCTATATCATATCATATATTTATATAAAAGAGAATCTAGGCTCACCTACGTAACGTTATCACAAGCCATAATTTTCTTTTAAATTTATTTATTTTTAAAATTAGTATTCCTCTATCATGATAAAATTGTGACTTTTATGAAAAATTGCGAGTTTTATGAAGAGTTGTGACTTTTATGAAAAATTATGACTTTTACGAAGTGTTGCGACTTTTATGAAAAGCTGTGACTTTTATAAGTTGTGACCTTTTCGAAGGATTGTAACTTTTCTAAAGAGTCGTGACCTTTTCGGTAAGGCACAATAAACATTTGTTCACACTACCCTATATAAATAGAGGGATTTCCTCTCATTTTAAAACAACGAAAAATCTTAGCTTCTTCTTCGTTTGCACAATGAAATATTCATGTACTTTGCTCGTGTTAAGTGAGCACCATTGTTTTTGTATCAATACACTGGTGAATAGAATCATTTCATCCTTAGAGGATCTATTCCTTTAAACATCGGGTATTAGAGGAGAATAATTTTCTTAAAGGGACATTGTGCATTCTGTTGGCTCAATTTTTTCCTTTCTCTTTCATTCTATTGTTATAGATCCTGATATGTTTTTTTATAGTCATTAATTTATGCATATGAATTATTGTTTTTGAGTATATATTTTAAACTTTGAGCTTTATGTTTCTCCAAAGTTAATTGTTATAAGTATTTGTTAGTACAGATTAAATAACACACGTTAATTGAGTATTCAAGTAAGTTTTCTCTACTTAAATTGATGAAGCTACAATAAAAAATTCTTTAAAGATCTATACTATCATCTCTTGAAGACAAAATTCAAATTTGGTATGTCATTGTAAGGACATAAAGACCTTAAAAAATTTACCGCACCTTAATGTGCGAAGTAAACCAGGAAAAAAAGACAAGAATTAATAAACTTTTGACATGGATTGAAGGATGTGCAGGATGACCTATAGAGGAATATGATTAGATTGGAGCTTTTTTTATTTTCGAAGACATAGATAACTACACAATAAATTAATTGTTCAAATTCAATATGAAGTATGGACATATTCTCAAGTTTATTGCAAGTTTTTAAATATTTTTCTTGAAGTAATAAATGTGTTTCTTGACACTGCGATTGAAATAAAAGTGTAGTTTCAAATTTAACTTTGTCACTCTGGTATGTTTATTTTGAAAAAAACACTCAAATAAATTAAATTGTTTTGTGTAATATTTTTCCCTTTCAAGTATATATAATAAGTTGAATTTTTGTCCAATATGATGCATTATCCCTCTAATTTTTCATTTTAATAATTACTTATGATACATTTAAGGGATCCTACATTTAAATGAGGAACTTTAAAATGATATATGTAAATCAAAAGGTACGGCTAAACTTTCTACACGTTAGAATTAGAATCTGTTCACTTTTTTCAGTTTTTTAAAATTTATTTATCTCTTCACCAACGATTATTTATTTATTAGAAAATTTAATATCTCGGGTTGATGTTCATTTAATTCCCCAAAAATATCAAATAGTAACACTTCTCGAAAGCAAAAAGATAAATTATAAAATCAAATTAAAGATGATTGATTGAAGGATAAATGATAAGATATTATAATTATCATTTTTCTTTACGTTATTAATGTTCGTTACTACGTAATCTTATATGTAAGATAATATAATAAATGATAAGATATTATAATTATCATTTTCCTTTACGTTATTTTACTACATAATCTTGTAAGTAAGATAATATAATGTTTCGATAGATTTTAACTATTATTTTATAAATTTCTTGATAATTTTACTAATTAGTATTATAACTACAATTTAAGTTAAAATTGTAAATAACAGCTACAGTCTCTTCAATTCTTGCTATTCGCTTGATTTGTATAAATTTAGAATTTGTATAATTTAATTCGTGATTGTATCTATTTGTATACGATTTATGAAAAATTCATAATAACATTGTTCTACCCTGTGAAACGTGAAACGTGAAACGTGAAACGTGAAACATGAAACTTAACATTACCTCCATAAAGAATAAGTTAGAAAAAAATGATGCTCAATAGTTGAAGTTTGAAAGAAAACAAGGCCGATAATTGAAAACGAAAAAAGTATAAAGATATCAAACTAAACTGCACAACTAAACTGTTCTGCTGCTGCTGCTGCTGCACAATGGCAACAGAAAACTCGGTCAAAATTTGCCACACAAAACTTGTCCAGCCAAACTATGCTGAAGAAGGAATCTGGCTTAGGCCACCTCTCCGTCCGCCTCTCCCTCTTCCTTGTTGGTAACCTTCACCACCTCGTCCTGCGGCTGCTTGATCCCTGCCACGTCCTCCAACAAAGTCATTTCTACCATAGCCTCGACCTCCACTAAAGTTTCCACGGCCCCTGAAATTGTCATTTCGGTACCCTGCTCCTCTTCCTGGAGGGAAACGACCTCTCCCGCTACCAACTGCAATAGGAAATTGAAAATGCAGACGTATCATTTATGTGAAGAAGTTGTGGTCCAAACAACATACAGTATGTGATTTTGACAGTACGAATAAAAGACTGAGAGAAGAAATTGATGACTAATTTATTGGTTGTAGTCTGTAACTGACCTCTACTTGTAGTTCTCTTTATCTCAACATCAGCTTGAAGACCTCCAATTGTAACAGGTGACGCCTGAATAAAGAAATCTATACATTAAACCATGGAACCGAAGGATGTAGCAATAGTCATAATAACGCATGTTTTAACGTAAAAGAAATAAATAAAATGGGGAAAGTCTATAACCTAGTTTTAGATTCATGTAATGAACATCAAATTTGGGCCAACTTTATATGAATCAACAAGTACGACAACTTATGGATTCCTAAAAAACTAAAGCTTCTTCAATTTAACACTTCATGGCATACTTTCATACACACAACTAATCATAGCACATAATCTAGATGTTGGACAGATTTTAATTTCACGTGAAGATGGCCCATCTAAAAAATGATTTGAGGGGGACAAACCTGTATCGCACTGTTCATGGAGTTCAAATCTTCAAATTCGACAAACCCAAAGCAGAATCCTTGTTGCTGCAGAAACAGGAAATCAATAGATAGTGTTAAAGATCTATAAAATTAAGTAGATGAGAAGAGGACAAATGAGTAAAATATGCTTTCTGGACTAACCCTATTACTTCTAACTTGTATGCCTCCTTGCTTAATGGGTCCAAATCTCTTAAATTCAACCTCAAGTTGAGCAACAGTAACATTTAAAGGTAAATTGCGGATATAAATGGAGTGTCCCTCAGCTGGAACAATAAAAAACAAGTAAAAATTAGATGGTACAATAAATAATAAGATTGTAAGCAATAAGAAAAAAAGAGCCAATGGAAAAACCGTTAAGTTTGATCATGCAAGTAATAGCAATGGCTCATAATATGAAGAAAAACTCAAACACTCGTCTATGTACTTCAGCATTCCATTACGTCCTAAAATCAAATATGAAAGTTCTATCCTAATTTAGCAGCCCGGTTGGATGCTTCACAAATGAAAGTAAGGAATGATATATTTCATGCAAGTGCAAGATTTTTTTGATATTATACCTCTGTACTGAGCATCTTTAGATTCAGATGCATTACCCCCAGAGGCAGTATGAATAGATGATTCAGGACCAGGAGCTTGTGCTACTGACTTAACTGGCTGCTTTTCAGTCTTTGCGGGAGCCATTCTTGAATTAGAGGGTACATAGATTTTGGTGGGCCCTTTCTTTGTTTGAGAACTTACAATCGATGCATAAGATTTCTTAGGACCATCTTCTCGGGAAACTGAAGTAGCTGGTTCTGCATTAATATGGGATTCAGCACCCACCATAATCTCTCTTTCATCACTGACTAGCTTCTCATCTTCCAAAGAACCATGAACTACTTCCTCAACAATTTGAATATCTTCTGCATGAGAGCTAGGCTGTCTGTGATTCGGAGGCTCAAGCACATGAATTGGTTCTAGAATCAAAACAAATAAGGCAAGTAAGCAATTTGAAAAGTAAAAAGAAGAAAAGTTGTGGAATTAGACAAAATATCCAACCTGGATCAGGCGTCAAAGGCACGAGTGCTACATCCTTGACCCCATTAACCATTTCTGAACTGTTATCAGTCTCATTTTGTTCTGCATACCTAAGAACATCATTCAAAACAAAGTACCCTTTGTCCTGTGGAGCAAGGAAAAACGTCTGGGTGAACTGCTTTCTCGTGTTATCCTTTCCAGTTAAGCATCCAGTCACCAATACAATCACCCCATCCTTATAGGACTGTTGTGCATCTGCAGTCTTTATCTCTGCCTTGTAGTTCTTGTAGCCTAATGAGCATATCATGTCATTGATATTCTGCTCCAACATAAAGATTAGTGAAAAATCAGTAAGCATTGTGGCATAAGAAATCAATTGTCATTTTATATTGCAAATTTGCCATGATAAATATGTGAACTAGGTGCAAGGTAAGAAATAGGCAAAGCACTTCACCATTTTGCACGACTACTTCTAATGGTAAAACTTTAGAGAAACGATAACACAACTCTCCCGGAGAACACAAGTTTCTGAATGTTACATCAGAACATAAATCGAACTTTCCAACTCCAAAGATATTCTGAATTGCAGTAGAGTATTAGATGGAGTTCCAATTTTCTTGAACAAGAAATTTCTTGCAAATCATTTATATACCAGCTTTGGAGCTACAAATCTAGAACCTTGATATTTCAAGATATTGTAAAGTTGACAGGTTTAGCGATATGTTCATACATCTTAATAATTTCTCAAAGTGACTTGCAACTGCACAAGCCCAGTAGTTTAATTACTCTATTTGTGTGGTTCATTCTCATTCTTATTGTCACTCATGAACCAAAGTCAAAGTAAGAATTAGAGTCTAAGGTCCTCTACGTAGTTTATCATTTGTCCAATTCCCTATGCTTCCACATCCAGATGCAACTAAGTTCTTCACTAATAGCAGGTCATATTAGATTCAGCATTATACAATCTGTTTCTTCTATGGAAGAAATCCCCAAATGTGCCCCTCAATTATCGACTTTCACCAAACTTACCCCCCTATCAGAAGTTGCCAGGAACACATGACTTAGAAGGGGTGAAACTCTCTTTGTGAACTAACACCTACTATGTTATTACACCGACAGCAGATAAAAGTTTGTATTAGCCTTAGAGTTTAAACCATGGTTATTTTTTTTTCTTATTCATAAAAGTTCTGTGGTATAGTAGAAGGAACAACAATTGCATTTATACTCACTTTCATTGTTGTCACGGATGTCATCACGCCATTAGAATTTGGGCGACTTAAGACACTTGAATCCAGATAAAATCTGTATACTAACTCTGGGGAGTGGTGTTGAATTTGGTAATACTGCTCAACAAAAGCATTTCCAATCACTTGTGCAGCAGGGGCAGAAGGTATAGCTGTAGTTTCCATAGCCATTCTGTACAAATTTTTGGCAAGACAATAGTCAGTAAAAGACCACCCCTGATGTGTAATGTGTATTAAGTAAAAGGCATAATACATAAACATGACCCTTAACTTGGCGCCAACGAACAACTATGCCCTCCAACTTTGAATGTGCACAAGTAGGCACTTAAACTATTATAAAATTGAACAAGTAGACACAAGTGTCCTACATGGCATAATACACGTAGGATGCCATGTAGAATACACGTAGGATGCCATGTAGGATACAAAATTGTCATGTAGGATGCCATGTAGGACGAATGTATCCATTTGCTCAATTTTATACAAGTTTAAGTGCCTAGTTGTGCACATCCAAAGTTAAAGGTCATAGTTGTCAATTGACGCCAAGTTAAGGGTCATGTTTATGTATTATGCGTAAGTAAAAAGTATCAGTTTGACAAAAATATGTACTGATAAGATGGAAAATATCACAATGCATGTTAATCTCAAAGGAAAAAGGAAGCACAACATAGTAGTTCATAGTCTGAAGTAATAGAGAAACATTACTAAGAAGAAGCTAATCAAACGTTGAGGTTGAGAAATCATCCATGTTAACATATCCATATCAAATCCCAAATCAGATAACACAAAAGTCAATAAAAGACTTAGTTACAAAAAAGGAAAAGTTAGTCCTAATGTGGACTCATTGAGCCCTAAAAGCAACAACATAAAAGGAGAGAAGAATGCATCTTCAGAAACATTCTTTTCCGGTCAATAAAAATTCTGACGCCAACACCTCAATCCCAAACAAGTTGGGGTCAGTGTTATAAATATGGTACTATCTTAGACCATCAATTATATAACAACAATAAACCCAGTGTAGTCCCACATGTGGTGTCTAGAGAAGGTGGTGTGTATGTAGCCTTACCCCTACTTTGTGAAGGTAGAGAAATTGATTCTGATAGAAACTCGGCTCAAGTATGGGGAGACAATGCAATAATAAAGAAAGATAAAAAAATATAAAAAATACTATAGTTCTCTATATTTTCTACTGGCATAAAAATCTTGGACAGGGCTAAAAAAGTTGTAGAAATCATAGGATTTAAATGCAAGTACTAACATAACAAAAATATATCCCAAACTAATTGGTATTTCCTACATAGATCTTTTAGCTATGAAATCTTCTGTAAAAATTATAAAAAAAAGCTTCTCTTAAAGCTATAGAGATAAGAGACTACATTAGATGGGCGATGACGACCACACTCCAAAATAAAGAACAAAAATATCAGGTTAAATCATGAGTGGTTTACAAATCAACAAAAACAAAAGAACTAGCAGTAGCATTGAGGATGAATGGCACTACAGAACCAGGGGGAACCTACCCTATAAGGTAAGGATCACGTGAACCCAATAGCTTATGTTCCACCATGTATTTGTATTAAGAAATTCACAAAATATATATAAATTATCTGACTATATGAATCAAACTATTATTAAATATTAACTTAAAAAGGTTATTGTATGAACCCATAAACTTCAAATCCTGAATCTGCCTCACACAACATCAACTGTTCTGAGAAATCATCAGTGTTCGACTAGGAAAAGTTACATTTTTTTCTTCATGTATTAATGTATCTTGACGGTTGGAAGAACTCAAAATTGTACAATTAACAGATCTGCCTTCAGTTTTCCATTCTCTCACAATAAAAAAACAAACAGTCCCCAACAACAATAAATCAATCGATTAATTCGCCACATTCCAATCGAACAGGATTAATTAAAATAAGTAAAAAAAATAAATTGGATATTGATCGTGATTAAGAATTGAGTGCTGATCAAGATGAAACAGAACGAATTTTGAACTAGGAAAGAAGAAAAATTGTGATGTGTGATGGGATAACTGTAAATTGTAGATTAGATAGTAGTATTAATATTAAATTAAATAGAAACTCAAACAATTAAAGTGTGATTAAACAAATCATTAACAGATTAATGAAGAAAATTACCTGATATAGAAGAAAGTGAAAGGAGGACAGATTTTGTAGATTTGATGAGTTTTACGGAAGCAAATATTTGTATTATGTAGTTACTGACAATTAAGCCAAAAGACGGAACGCTTGTAAACTTAAATAGTGAACGATATGAGTAGGAGTCGGCAAGCTTTGTTACGGTAAACTACTGAAAATTTCTTTTACCTAATTCAAGTCTATTTAAGATTTATTTGTCTTAGTTTATATTCGAACATATTTTCTTATTCTAGTTTAATTTGGTTTCTTATTGTTACAAATAGATGCTAGTTATTTTTGAATTTTTATTTGTCCTAATTCATATTGAAATATGTGTTTTTGTTCTAATTTGATTTGGTTTCTTATTAATATATATAAATAAGATTTTCTTTAATAATTATAATTATAATTATTCATTACGTGACGTCTTTCAATTGGATAAAAATTAAATTCTGAACCCATCGAATTTTTTCTGAACTGCCCCAACCTAATTTTGTAGCCCAATATACAAACTAGAAGTATATTAGAACCTTTTCAGATAATTCAGGTATATTTTTGGCCTTTTATTGTATTTTCAATAAAAAGAACTAGAAAATATTAGAAAGAACTAGAGAGAAATAGAAATAACTTATAGTAAAATTCAAAAACTTTTGAGTTTATGAGTAAAATAATTTCCTACATAAATATTCAAAATAAAGTAAAAGTAATTCTCTTTGTTAATCATACACACAAATCATTTCAATCTGGTTTTCATTTGTGTATTTTCTTTTCATATGTTTGAAGCATCTTATCTCGCTTATCTCATGTTGTCTACAATTAATGTTACTCATATTTTCTTCCGGAGGACCTCATTTTTAATAGAGTAAATTTTAGAAATAACAAACATAAAATTATATTTACGCTCTATAGCTATAATTTTGTTATGGAGCATCTGATTTGTATGAATCGCGGTGATTTATATAAATCCGATGTCTGTGTCTATAAAATTTGTATATGTATATGTTCTTTGTGTTAGGATAGAGTGGCGATCGAGATTAAGAGAGAGAGGAGAGAGGCGAGCAATAGAGGGCAGAGAGTGGAGAGAGGTGAATTGTATAGGTATATCGGTTAGATAATTGTATATACGGAGAAGGCTCAAAAATACCCCTGAACTATCGGAAATAGCTCACATATACCCTTAAACTATATTCTGGCTCAAAAATACCCTTCCGTTAAAGTATTGGGTCACAAATACCCTTACTATTAACAAAGGTGTGTTAAGTGCCATGTGGACGCCACGTGAACGCCACATGGATGCCACGTCGATGCCACAGCACCAAACAACTCTCACCTGAAAAATTGTATGTATTTAATGAGGTTGTTAATTATTTTAATTTTTTATAAAATAGTTTTAAAAAATAGCCTTTAATTTTTTTCTTAAATATTTTTTTTAAAATTATGTGTCAAATTCTAATAATTTACTTAATATTGACAAATTCTAATA
>JAJOOS010003026.1:0-24017 GCA_029582725.1 Solanum chiquidenum | reverse complement strand
AATCTGATAATGATGCATTCATAAACTGAGGCATGTATAACTGATTACTGAAATATCTGACCTAGCATGTGTAATTCAAGAACTAAGGAAATACATAGCTAGGGTTCTGAAATTCAGCAATAAGCTGAGCAATAACATGATAATCTGATATGGAACATGTTAATAACTAATTCATGATTATCTGCTGTAATTCTAGAAACCCTAGGTCTATTCATAATAAGAGAATCAAGAAACTGACTGAATTCTAGGGACCCAATGGGTGAAAGGAACCCACTGGTGAAATCCCACATACCTGGTGACGAATTCCACGGAGAAATCTTTCGATTTCGGGGCTGGAAATGAAGAAAACTTGCTGCGTTCTTGAACTAGGGTTCTTGACCTCTTTTCTCCTCTTAACGTTCTAATTCTTCTAAGTTTGATTAATGATTTGACTTAGGTAAGTTCTAGTTATGTTTCTAGGCTTAAATTGACTAAAATCTCATGATTTAGGGTCTAAACGACGTATCTTAGGGTTTAAATGAAATAGGAAAAGACCAAAAGACCCCTGACTTAATTGCTGTCGGAGTGACCGACGGATTGGACCTACGGACCGTAGGTCAATCGACGGTCTGTAGATTGGGTCCGTAAGTCGAGCCTACTCAATAGGCCTTCAGTAAAACAAGCATAACTTTTTACTCGGACGTCGGATTTTAGCAAACTCGGTGGCATTGGAAAGAGGATTCAATTATATATCATATCATAGGTTATGGTACACATAATTCCTTTTGTGATAAAAGTTATGACCATCTGAAGTTGACCCATCAACAATTTTCAGCTAACTGGCTGTTGACCCTTACCTACGGTTTGACCTACGGACCGTGGATCGAATGACGGTCCGTACTGGTCGACCGTCGTTTGCATCAGAGGCTGGGTATAGGGGGTTTTGATCCACGGAGACAGACCACGGACCGTGGTCTGATCTACGGACCGTAGGTCTGTCCGTGTGTCGATACTTAGTCGATTTTTCTGAGCTAGGTTGCAGTGTCCATCTACGTACCACCAGCACGGACCGTAAGTCATCCCACGGTCCGTAGGTGGTGCCCGTAGCTTATGATTTTCTGAATTTTTTTCTGGGTCTGATTTCTGAGGTGTTACAATAATTCCTAGCTCCTGATGAGTTAGGTGTACTTCCAGATATGGTTGGAAAGATCATTAAGTTTGTGTGATTCTGAGTTCATATGAGTAAGTTATGCCCTTCGGAAGTTGGTCTGTTCGAATAAGGAAAGTCCATTCCGGATTTTGGAAGGGTAGTTTGGTCTTTTCCTTACCCAACTTAATGAATTCATTTTTTAGGATTTTAATTGAGGAGAAAGGAGAAGAACGTTCAAGATTCGTCGAGATTAGCTTGTGGATTTCGTCAAGGGTGATCCCTACAAGGTATGTGAGATCAAATAGCGTTGGGTCCATTCACCCACGCACCAATCATGTTTAATTCAGCGATTTTCGTCCTAAAAGAGTTAGAATTTGATATTCTTGAGTTGTGTCCTTGAATTGTTTTAATTCTTGAACTTACATGTGATTGATGGGTTTTCTTTAGATGTTTTAGCGATGTTAAGAGTTGTTTCGAGTTAGATTCTAGTGTACATGTGTTGGGTAGCTGAATCTAAGAAATTATTGAGAAAACAAATCGATTTAAAATGATTTAGGATCAGAAAACGAGTTGAAAAACTCGTCAGACGCACTTGGGGAGGGCTAGGCGCGTCCCGCCCCCATAGCACCAAGAGTCTGGGGCGGCGCGCCTGCAGTGCACCCAAAGTGAGCCCCAGAAAGTTGTGGCCTGGCGCGGCGCACCCCGGATGCGCCCGTATCGTCGTTTTTCAACCAGTTTTTGTCATTCAGTCTGTTTAAGCCTTTCTAAAGTATATTAACACTTCCTATTGATTCTAACTACTCTAAATGATTTCTAAACATCTAGAAATCATCTAGAAACATGATTTACAACCTTGAATCCATAACTTCAAATTCAAGAAAAATTAAGAGTCAAGTCTAGGAAGTTCTAGAGTCTTTTCAAGAAGTCTTTTGTAAATGCATTTAACTTTGATTTAAGACTTAAAGTTCATGCTGAGTAAAGAGTAAAGAGTAAAGCTTGAAGTTCATTTCTTCAAAAGTATATGGGGACTATGTATTCCCAAAGGGTTTAAAATGTTTCTACATTTAAACAAGGAAGGAAACCTCGATTTCCAAAGAGCCTACGGGCTAATATTCAGAAAAGAGTAATCTCTTTCTAAATGAAGCAAAAGGGGAAACTTTGATTTCCAAGATAGCCTTTGAGCTAAGTTTTTGAGCACTAATCTCAAATCACTAAAGAAGTATGCTTTTAAACATAAGAGCTAATATTATATTTTTGGGAGTAGTATTGAGCACCGATATGGGGGAGAGTTTGGACAACTCACAAGCCCCATAAACTATGTAGCCACCATGGGTAGAAAAGGGTCATACTTTTTAGATGATTCCTTTAGTGCTTTTTAGCATAAACTAGTGGATCCACTTAGTAGTTCAGGTTCTATACCCCCAACAAGGTATAAGACGGTCCTACCAGCGTGAGGTAAAATGTTGTATCATCACAATAGCTCTTACGTGATGGTTGTCAGTTAGAGAAACTCCCACAGAAGTAATTGTATTCTTATATACACAGTTTATTATATTTTTACATACATTTCAGAGTTATATGTATCTTTGCATACACACAGAGTTGACATCATGTTTTAAACAACTTTTCTTTATATTACACTTGTTTGAAACTGCTTTATATTGAAATGAGTTCAGTTATGTTGAGTTGACTTGAGTCAGGTAAGTTCTCCAGATTCCTTTCAAGCCTATGTTGTGATTAGCATTCCCAAATAACTGACGAGCTTTTCATGCATATATTATCCTCACACTTAAGGATGAGATAACAAGAATATTACCGACTTTCGATTACCGAAATCAGCCGGTTCATGCTTCACGCAAACATTCAAAACTAATAGTAAATTTCGTATATTACAAGACTTGGGTTTACACTTTCCAAAAGAACAAAACATATAGACATACTTATATTACAACCCATGGTGACATGATCAAATTAGTCCTCAAAATTTCATGTAAATATACAACACATAGATCATGTACAAGTCCTAATGTTTATACAAAATATAGATGTCTATATGCAAATGTGATCTTCCTTAAGGCTCTCAAAATATCCATCTCCAATGGCCAGCTTCATGCATCCTCTCGAACATTCCCTACGATAGAGACAACTATCTCTAAGCATATAGCTTAGTGGTGTAAAAACTATAGGTTCGAAGCCCTCAAATTCACCAAGCTACCTTTCTCAAGTCATAGGTAGTACAATTGAAACATAACAAATAAATCAAGTAAACAATATATAAAGAGTATCAAGTTTGATATTTAGAGATCCAAATGTCAAGAACGCACATAGCACCATTTGCCAAGAGATTCTATAACATGGCTTGCCCAATATATACATCATGTAGTCCCACTAAGCACAAACAGGTATAAAAAAGGGCCGACACCCTGTATCAAGAAGGGTCAAAGCCCAATAATTAAGAGAACCAAGAACCATATTAAAACTGGCTTTCTAGTTCGTACTTAAAATGGACAACTTTCATTCTTAAGACGGACTAAAAATCCAGAGTCAAGATGGAAAATGATCTGAATCAAGAGGCATGCCACTAGTGACAAATTCACAACCACAAGAAGGACAAGGTCCCAACAAGAGTGCCAAGTGATCAAACAATCCGTACAAGTGGGCGAGTTACACAAGCGTCTATAACGTCTTACAAGATACCAACACGACAATGCAAAGTGACAAGAGGTAACCAAGGTACCAAGATCAACTTTCAGATATACGAACAACTAAAAGAGTGCAAGTACAATTTTATACACAAACCTCAGTGCTTTAGCAAAGAAACAATCCAACACAACTTCGCAAGTTCAAACCGTAGACCAACCAACGTTTCAAGGTCCTCAACTTGTACACGAGTATATACAACCTTAAAAATAATAATTTAATAACTTATTTACTTTCTAGTAGCTCAATAAAGATGACTTAACACAGGGTAATCATCACAAGTAAGACTAGCCTGTACAAATATGACTCTTCTCCCAAAGCAGTAATTCTGGCCAACAAAGTACTTCATGTCACAACTTAGATTTGGAATGGAAAACGGCAAAACTCACATACTCGTACATTCAATGTACTGATGTCAGTTGGCCTGCATCGTCTTATGATGAATATACAGGTAACTAGGATCGGCATCCAGCACACCATTGATCTAGTTGAGTACCCCAGAGTCAGTTGGTGAGCCTCCCTGCATTCTGGAGGACTCATTTTTATTGCTTTCAGTTTTATTATCAGTTCATTAGGATGTTGTAGGGTTTGTCCCAACATCCATTTCAGTTGTTTTAGAGCCTTCAAAGATAGCCAGATAGTTAGTTGTGAGTCTTTTAGTTTTTTATTTCATATGTTTTGTTATGAGACTTGAGTAGCCATTTTGGCTAATTTGAATGCTTTCTTTAAAGACATTCTAAGATTTTTCATAAGTTATTTATTTGAGGTTATTTTTGAAGTTTAAGTCTTCCGCTGAGTAAGTAAGTCAGGCCAAGGGTTCGCTTGGGACCAGTAATGGTTCTCGAGTGCCAGCCACGTCCGGGGTGTAGGCTCGAGGCATTACATAAAATAGTATCACCAAAACATAAGATGAGTTCTATGGAGTGGTAATTATACTGACGTTATTGTATAGTCGAAGTGTTGACCAATCAAGAACTTCCATGTTCAGAATATGCATATTGCGGTAATGATGATGTTGAGATGGATGTGTAAGTAGAGTTGGAGCGATAGAATTAGGAATGACATTATCCATAGGAAAGGCCAATCATAGATGGATAAGTTGAAAAAAATAGGACTGACATGGTTTGGACATGCGAAGAGGAGATGCGTAGATGCCCAATAAAGATGTGCAAGAGGTTGGATATAGTAGGCATATAGAGAGATAGAGGCAGCCCAAGAATGCATTAGAGAGAGGTGATAAGTCAAGACATGATAGTGGAGTATTGTATTGCTTTTTGAGGATTTCGGTTTGTTAGAGTATGTCGTTGTACAAGTTGTTTTGTTGTACTTTTTACTTTTGATATCAATCATAATCTATATATTGTGTTTCAGTTACCACATTATTTTGTTGTGGTTCTTTTCTTTTCTTGTAGGCTTTGCAATGTTTGTCTTATTAGTTGTTATGTTTTCGTCTTCTTTATACCATATACCTGAACTTAATGCACATGAGCGCCGAAGACCTTTCGAAAACAACCTCTTTGCCTCCACAAAGTATTTGTAAGGGCCTACGTACACTCTACCCTCTCCAAATAACACTTGTGAAATTTCACTGGGTATGTTGTTATTGTTGTTGTTTAATAACAAGGATCCATAACAAGAAGGATTCAATCGCGCGATTTGAATTCAGTCGAGGCCCTAATGCGGATACCGAATTAGTGGAAACCAAAAATGAAAAAGGCTTACTAAAGGTCCAATAATAATCTTAATCTTTTAATAACAATCTTCATAATAATTCACATAAGTCACTTCATAAACAAATATGAGTACACTAATGCTTTCCAAAAGATGAACCTTAAATACTCCAAGAAAAGATGTTACGAAGTCTTAATTAAAAATGAGGAAAATGAGTCCCTTCATCAAAGCAGGGACAACAAGTTACATAGCAGACATTGCAAATTTATTATCTTTTTCCAACACCCCCACCCCCCTCACTTGACCATCCAAATCTTGTCACCCCTAAACCACCATACCCTACCCAATCGCGCTCAAATAGTGTTTTGTGTATGTTGGATTACTTTATCATTGGCTTGAACAAAAATGGAATAAAATGATTAGGGGTAAAAATTAGAAATAAATATGTAGAGGGGAAGATCCAAAATAGAATCCCGATTTTCATTCCCGTATTTGCTGGATATAGATGAAACAGATGGAACCAAAACCCAACCTTCAATATGAAACAAACCCCCAACCCCCACCCCCCACCCCAAAAAAAATATCACACTAGGAGGAGAAGCTATTCTTTCATTTAAATCTTATATCAATTTACCTGTTTTGCGTCTTGGCCCAACTTAGATGGAATACAAAAGTTACTATATGTAGGTGGTTGTATGTTTTATCGGAACCAATATATATATATATACACTATTGGTTCAGTCAAAATAACTCTTTCTAGCATGATGAGGATTGAGATTCTAGACTTCTATTATCTCTAATCTTTCATTCGTATTTCTTGCACATCTACTGTAGAAATTTTTTGTTCAACTATTTGTTTCTTATTTCTTAAACTTATAATGTGCAAATTACTAGTTGTTTCTGTAAGTTTGTAATTGTTAATTTGCATGCTTGCAGGATATAGTTTCTATCTACCCTATTTTGTCGCCGCCAAACCTAACTCTTGCACAATCCAATAGAGTTTGTAATGCTCTAGCACTTCTTCAGGAATATTAACTTATTTTCCATGTGAACTTTTTCTCAGTGATTCTTGATACCATTGATATTATTCATTTTGTTGGTGATCTTAAAGTAATGAGTTATTGTCAAGAGAGGTATAAAAAATTGGATATGTTTAGGTTTATTGGTATTTGATTGGTATTAATGCCAATTTGTATTTGATTGGTGAACCTTCGAAAGAGAATTGAAATTTGATTTACATATGAAGGATCTATATATACTTGGATTTATCTTATCTATTACTTGTAGAAAAAAGAAAATTATACTTGGTTTGTCTTTTCCTTAGAGTTCACAAATATCAAGTTATAAAGACAATCCTTCCATGGTAGTCACTGATGTCCATAAAGAGTAATAAATGAAGATTACATGCTTGTTGCCTTAGGTTCATTGAAGAGCTAGCCGGTGCATGTAATATAAGAATGTTGTCTTAGATAAATATCCCAGTCCATATTATTCATGTAAAAATGCTGTGTGACCTTCAAAAACTTACAAGTACATCTTTTCTAAAAGAAAAAGGAATAAGATATATGGACTTCATAATCATGATGTGTTCTCAAAATCTAGATAGACTTTTGTGTGATGATAGTTGCAATTGTAACCAATCATAGTTGTGATATTTGGTTTCCCTTGAATAGATCCTTCTAAGAGTTTTCTACTTTGCAATGAAAATTCCTTTGTATTTTCCCCCTTTCTTAATACAACAAGCAAGTCAACATCTTTTAAATATTTGAGACTTACAAGCTTAGGTGTCTTTGGTGCCCTCGTGAAGGTAATATGTCTACTGTATTTTCAGACATATTGCATTCACGAGGGCACCAATGACACCTAAGCTTGTAAGCCTCAAATATACGAAAGGTGTTGACTTGTTTTATTAAGAAAGGGGTACAAATACAAAGGAATATGTTATGCAAAGTAGAAAACTATCAAAGAGATTTATTCAAGGGAAACCAAATATCACAGTTACGCTTATCATCAAACAAAAGTCTATCCAGGAGAACACATCATTGATTATTTGGTTCTTTTTTTAGAAAAGATAACTGACAAGTTTTTCAAGGTTACAAAGCATTTTTCATGAATAATATGGGGCAGGGATATAGTTATTTAAGACAACATTCTTGTGCTGCATCAGTCAGCGCTTCAATGAACCTAAGGCCACAAACATGTAATCTTCATTTCTTCCTCGTTATGGACATTAGTGACTGTCAAGGATGAACTGTCACTATTACTTGACAGTTGTGAATTCCGAGGAAAATAAAACCCAAGCGTATAATTTTCAGTTTTCTATAGGTAATGGATAAGATAAATACAAGTATAATATCTTCATATATAAATTAGATTTCAGTTCTCCTCAAAAGATTTGTCAAACAAATGCAGAGTGCAATTCACAAACCCAATCATAGATCAAAACTTTGACAATCATCCACAATATATAAACCTTAATCAAAAGCTTTAAATACCTCAAACAATAAATGCAAAATGGATATCGTTTCACACCCAAAAGGGTAAAAGAAAATTGAATGCAAATCAAAACAATTAACCGACATATACCTGAAAATTGCAGGAACAATTGGATAAGAAGCTTGGAAAGTTAATGTGAAAAGAAAGCATTGAGAGAGTTCCTTTAGACTAATGGCGTTAAAGCGTTTTTGCTGCCTGCAATAACAAGTATAAATGTGTGGGGGACTTTCAGGAAAAAAAAATCATCACCTTCTCATTAGTGTACAATAACGGGTTTATCAAATTTGTCTGAACTTCATAGCATGAGAATAAAGAATAAGAGGAATGGAATACCTTCTAATATCCCCAGGTGTGTTGTAGTTAGATTCTAAAAATTTCTTTGTGCACTTTCTTATTGATGTGCATTTGAGAGAGGAATAAAATCTACAATTATAATGGAATACTTCTCAAAATACTTGTAGACATGCAGTGATAGTATCAAATGAGTGCCACAATAAGGTGGTCAAATCCTGGAAAAGTTCCCTCTTCTAGAAAAGGAAAACAAAGGCAAAAAGTAATGATACTCAACCCTTATTGACTTTGTTTTCCTTTTTTCCAGAAGAGGGAACTTTTCTAGGAATTGGCTCCCTTATTATGACACTCATTTCGTACTATCACTACCTTCATACATGTATTTTGAAAAGTGTTTCAGTATTATTCTAGAGTTTATTCGTCTCTCATATGCACACGATTGCTTAGGTATCACTCCACACTGCAATTCCAGTATTTCTTATGTCTGTTCAAACACACATTTCTTCAATGATTACTGATTACCCTTGCTTCACACTGCACCATTAAAAGCTAGGAATGTAAGGAAACATTTCTACCTTTTACGGCAAAGCTATTAAGGAAACATCTTAATGATGTATCAATTAGGGCTACTAAGGAATTCAAGTGGTAATGTCATGTAGAGTCCTAGTTTTATTCCGTTTCATCTTGTAGAGTCTTAGGATGATATTTACGAGAAATTCAACAAATGCTGATGAAAGAATAACTTAATTTAATAAGAAAAAGTAACACAATGCAAAGTGTAAAAAGCAAAAACAATGCAGTTGTCACGCCCCAAGCCTACACCCTAGACGTGGCTGGCACTCGAGAACCATTGCTGGCCCCAAGCAAACTCTTAGTCTGGCTTTTTTACTTAGCGGAAGACTTTAAGCATTAAGAAAATAACTCAAATGCAAGATAACTCAACTTTCTCAAACTAAACTCATAATATTTTAGAAATAAACATTTAACTTAGCCAAAGTGGCAACTCAAACATGAACATAAGCAAATAACAAAGTAAAGATAAATGAACTAACTGAATGTCTATCTATGAAGCTTCTAATAACTAAGATAGATGTCGGGACAAGACCCCCAACATCCTAATGAACTAAAATGATGAAGTAATGAAAAAGGGGATCCTTTGGAAAGCAATGAGGCTCACCACCAGACTCTGAGTGCTCAACTGGATCAATGATGCGCTGGATGCTGATTCTGGTTACATGCGTTTGCATCATAAAATGATGTAGGCCAACTGGCATCAGTACATTGAATGTATGTGAGTTGGAATGCTAAACATAACTTAAGCTTGAAAGAATCTGAAAGGAACACTTACCTTGGCTTTACTCAACTCCTGAATAACTTAACTCAATATAAAGCAATAAAGCATGCAATGTATAGAAAGCTTGTACAAAAAGTGGAAACAATTCAATTCGTTAAAGAAAATGCAATAACAAACTCAACTTTACTCATATTAAAATAATATAGTTTCTGTGGGAGATTCTCTAACCGACAACCACCACTATGAGCCTAAGTGGTGATACAACGTCTTGCCCACGCTACCAAAATTGTCCTTTAATTTGCTGTCATATAGAACTACTTAACTTAGTGGATCCACTAGTTTATGCTAAAAGCATCATAAGGAGTCATCTAAAAAGTATGATCATTTACTACCCATGATGGCTACATGATTTATGGAGACGTGAGTTATCTGAACTCAAGCTCATTCCCATATCGGTGTGCAATATATACTACTCCCAAAATATACTTTAGCTCATATATTTGTAAAAACAAAACTCTTTCTTTGGTTTGAGATAATTACTTAAAAACTTAGCTTAAAAGCTCTCTTGGAAATCTCAGTTTCCTTTCTTGCTCAAATGTGAAAACATTTTAACTCCTGGGAATACTTAGTTCCGGAATAAATTTTGAAGAACGAACTTTACTCTTACTCTTTAATGAAAACTAGCTCAAAGTCTCTTTTTGGAAATCTCGGTTTCCTTTCTTGTTTAAATGTGAAAACATTTACTCTTTGGGAAAACATAGTCCCGATATACTCTTTTGCAGAAATGACTTCAATCTTTACTCTTTTCTCAACTCAAAACTTAAGTTTTAAAACAAAGTTAAAACATTTGTAAAAGACTTTTGAAAACTTTAAGAACTTCTCTTGCCTTGACTCTTAACTTCTCTTGACTTGACTCTTAACTTTCGTTGAATTGAATTTATGGATTCAAGGATCGTAATTTCTGATAGGAATGATCTCATGATGTGTAGGAATGATTTTAGATAGTTAATCATGAGAAACGATCAAGAAATCACTGTTGGGGAACTACTCTGCGACGCAGAGGTGAATTAAAATATTTGGTCGCGAAATAACTTTTGAGGCAGAACAGTCCGTGACCACTCCACGACGCGAAAACAAATTTGTCAAATCTGAGGAACAGGTCCACGACGCGGACCTGCTACCTGTTCCTTGTCCGACTTTTTCCTTCTTCGTTTTCCAGCCCCAATTCGCCTAAACTCAACTACTATTCTCAAGTTCTCTTTAGATAAGATACCCAGTATGTATACACACGAATCTAACTCAAACACCTCAAGGAAACAACATTTTAACCTCAAGGAACTCCTCAATCTCAACCTAACTCAAGAACGAAGGTTAGTTTCAAGAATAACATTCAAGATTCATCAACTTTCAACTTTCTAGAACAAACTTCGCTGAAATAAACGTGATTGGGCGTGGGTGAATGAATCCAACGCTATAAAAGATTCACATACCTCTTTAGGGATCAACCCTTGCGAAATCCACACGCTAAACCTTCAATAACGACGTTCTCCTCTTTTCTCCTCTTGCGCTCTTTCTCCAAAAACCCTAGTGTAAATCTCCAATTGCCTAAAATGAACCAATTCAGTTTTGACCCTTAATTAATTCACCAAAAATGAATTAAAATAATAGGGTATGCAAAAGACCAAAACACCCTTTAAAAATCTGGATTGGACATTTCCCTATTTGAACAGTCCACCTTCCAAAGGGCATATCTCACTCATACGAACTCGGAATTGCACAAACTTGGCGCCGTTGGAAAGATTATTCCAACAGATTTCCAATCATACCTGGAAGTACACCTAACTCATCATGATCTAGGAGTTATGTCAGTTTGAAGTTGACCAAAAACTCATCTTAACATACTTGAGAAAATTTTCAGATTTCAATTCTTTCCAAAAATGATTAATTCCAAATTTTTAATTTCTTCCTAGTTATTTCAATTTGCGAGATGTTACAGCAGTGCTAATTTTAGTAAGTAGAAACAATACAGTAGTACAAAGACACAAAAAAACAAAGTGGAAATTGAGACGGCATAACTAAAAAAAGCCATAAAAGAGAGGAAAAGACAATGTAATAGCTCATATACCAAATCTCATAAAGAGGTGAGCACAACATTGTGTTGATTTTCCTTTCACAAAGCAGTTGCAGCTACCGTGTACATATAGGTATATATATCTACATCTCTTGATTGTTTTAGAAAATTGAAGAAATACCATGAGTGAAAAAAAAAGAACTGAGTGGATAGATCCCTACAGTTGAGAAGCCATGATCTTTTTTAATGCATGCAAAGCAAATATTGATGAATGAGGATGACAGTTGAGAGAGAAAACACAACAATATCGCAAATCAACTTTTGTTACCCTATTATAGAAAAACAGGGAACAACGACATTTATTTAGAGGTGAGTATTAGGAAAAGATGTGAAAAATTCCAAGGCCTTCCTATCAATTCCTGTCAACGGGAAGCTTTAGAGATGAGTATGCAATAAAAAATTCCAAGGGCCTTCCCGTCAATTCTCATTAGCGGAAAGTTCCTCAAATTTCTTCTTATTCATAGCTATGTCGAGTGTAATGTGATGTAATAAGTTTCACAAAAATATCACACAAATCAAGTCAAATTATGACATTCAAGAAGAAGTTCCAACAATATTACATTGCAAAACGGATATCTATAAGGAGCTATATCAAATGTAAAACATTAACAACCAACATAAAATGTGTCATCATTAGCTAATCTGAGAGATAAATATTACCTAGTTTAAAACATTCAGTTGGCTTTAATTAATATTGTGTAGTAGTAAATTTTATATGCAATTATCCATCACATTGTTTCTTCTTTAGGAATAACTCACATTTTCAGTCCAAATTAATAACGTATTAAAATTTATAAGAATGCATGAAAGAATTATCACAGACAAAGACTGCTAGAATATTTGTTAAAAGGACAACATGCCTAAATTTCACATTCCTTTCAATCCCATTCGATAGGAATTTTGATTTAAGTTTACTTCTTACTGCTTGAAGGTCCTTTTTGGTGAGTCGATTTTTTTGGATTCTTCCTTCTGAGCGAGATGTTGGTATCATCACTATAGCATATATTGACACTACTTCAACATAAAGCCTAATTAAATCGAACTCTCTAATAGTCTCCTTCTACTATTCTTAATTTATCCATTAAGGAATCGAGCTCTTCAATAATTTTATGACAACAAGAACAAAGATGATGAAGTGAAAATGACAAAATGAATTCATATATCCATCCAACAAAAAGTCTATCGGTACAAGATTTAGAATTGCCTTAACTTGATATGACAACAAAGTAATAAAATTAATGTTTTAGGTATATCATCTTCTCAGTGTTACTCCCTTATTTGATTTTAGTTGTAGTAGATTGATTTACATATTCCCACATAAAACAAAAAAAAAAGATTAATTTTAGAAATTCAAATCAGTCCACTTCAACATCAGAAAGAGAGATTGAGTTTCACAAAAAAAAGGAAAAATAAATCGACTGTCTTCTTTTTACCCCTTTGGTCACTGCAATTGTCAAACCCAATCAAAGATCAAAACTTTGAAAATCATCCACAACTCTATAAATAAATCTTAATCAAAAGCTTTAAATAGTGAAAAGGGTAAAAGAAAAAATTGAATGCAAATCAAAACAATTAACCAACATATATATGCCCAAAAATTGCACGAACAATTGGAGAAGAAGCTTCGAAAGTTAGAGTGATAATTAAATTTACACACCTCGTCTAAGGAATTGCTCCTTTCCGAATACTTCCTCACCCCTCTGATTTTGAGTCAAGATTCCTGGGACATGGAAGAATGAAAATGGAGAAATGGAAAGACCTAGAAGAGAGTAAAAAGAAAAAAAGTAGTCAAGGACAGGTGATTTGGTCGAGGACATGTGATTTACTGAAAACAAGATATAGTGTACACATGAAAGACCTAGAAGAGAGTAGAAAGAAAAAAAGTAGTCAAGGACAGATGATTTAGTCGAAGACAAGTTATTTGCTAAAAACAAGAAATAGTGTGCACATGTTGTGCGTTTTTAGAAAAGTATTTTTTACTTGCAGGAGAACTTTTTAAATAACATTTTTATTTCTTTTATATTTTATATGTAAGTGAAAAAAATCTAAAAATATATGTACAAATATTTAACACAAAATGAAAAAAATATAAAGAAAAAATAAAAAAAAATTATGAGCAGAGAGTTCGATGAGGTGGAGTAGATTTTTATTTTATTTTATTAGACCTTCATGATTTAATTTATTTGATTGATCACTAGATTACACCCTTAAATGCTAGAATCACTCTTCTTCTTTATCAATATTTAATGGATAATTATATAATGATATTACATGTGCCATTTCACAAAATAATTTATGACCCGTGTGACTTACGAATCAACTATATAAACTACTAATATATCATTACATTTGAAGAATAATGCAAAGATTATAATATAATAAAATAATGACAGGTTGAAATTACCATACCTTTCCTTTGATTTCTCACATTTATATGCGAAGATGGTCCAACAATAATTGTATATCTAATATAATCTCATAAGCTAGATTTGACAAGAATCATAGGTAAATTTGCTCTTATCTTATTAAGATAAAGATTATTCCTATTAAATCTTCAACTCAAATAAAACATTTCAAAACAAAATGAAAAAGAAACATAGTAATTAAAAAATAAAATCATAATGTCAATAATAGTCCAATTGAATAACTAAATATTATTATACAATATGTGATATTTAAAATTAAGAAAATCATATTTATTACTCCCTCTGTCCCAATTTATGTGACTTATTTTCCTTTTTAGTCAGTCCTAAAAAGAATGACACATTTCTATATTAAGTAACAATTTAACTATAAAATTTATATTTTACCCTTAATGAAATGATTAACAACCACACAAATTTCTGTCATTCATTTTGGACCACAAGTTTTAAAAGTCTTCCTTTCTTTCTTAAACTCCGTACCGAGTCGAACTACCTCACATAAAATGGGACGGAGGGAGTAATAACTAATATAAATTTGAGCCATCATAACATGAAAGACTTCATTAAACTGGTAATCTGGGCACAATAAATTCAATCATCTTTCTAGAATGTATTGCCATTAAAATGAGAATCAGTTCATATTCATGTTGGATTGACTGACTACAAAAGTAATCCATGTTGTCAGAAGACAGGTCGAGAAATATCAGCAATGAATAGGGACTTACATAAGGTGTTTATTGACCTTGAAAAGGTTTACAACAAAGTCTCGATGAAAGTTCTCTGAGATGCCTGAAGGCTAGAGGTGTACCTATCACTTACATTAGGGATATAAATGACATGGACGATGGATCCAAACCTAGATTAGAACGATGGGAGGAGACTCAAATCAGTTCATAGTTGAGATAGGGTTGCACAAGGGATCGGTTCCTAGTCCATTCTTGTTTTCAATGGTGATGAAAGAATTGACATTGAATATTTAAGAGGAGATCTCTCGGTGTATTTTATTTGTGGATGACATAATACTAATTAATGTGACACACAAGAAGAATTAATGCTAGGCTGGAGGTGTGGAAAAACACTCTAGAGTACAAAGGGTTCAAGTTAAGTAGGACTAAACCACTTGGAGTGCAAATTCAGTGAGGCAATGAATGAGAAAGGAGTGAAAGTGAGGATTGACACATGAACCTATCCCTAAGAATGATAATTTCAAGTATCTCATCTTTGTAAATTAGGAAAGTGGCGACGTTGACAATGATATTACACATTGTATTGGTGCGACGTGGACAAAGTGAAATCTTGCATTTTGAGTCTTGTGATAAAATAGTATCACCAAAACTTAAAGATGAGTTCTGTGGAGAGGTAATTAGACTGACGATATTGTATAGTCGGAGTGCTGACCAATCAAGAACTTCCATGTTCAGAATATGCATATTGCGGTAATGATGATGTTGAGATGGATGTGTGGGTATAGTTGGAGCGATAGAATTGGGAATGATATTATCCGTAGGAGTGGCCATCATGATGGTTAAGATGAAAAAAACAGAACTGAAATGGTTTGGACATGTGAAGAGTAGATGTGTAGATGCCCAATAAAGAGGTGCAAAAGCTTGGATATGGTAGGAATATGAAGAGATAGAGGCAGTCCGAGAATGCATTAGAGAGATGTGATAAGTCAATACATGATAGTGGAGTATTGTATTGCTTTTTGAGGATTTAGTTTTATTAGAGTATGTCGTTGTACAAGTTGTTTTCTTGTACTTTTTACTTTTTATATCAATCATAATCTATTTATTGTGTTTCAGTTACCGCGTTATTTTGTTGTGGTTCTTTTCCTTTCTTGTAGGCTTTGCAATGTTTGTCTTATTAGTTGTTATGTTTTCGTCTTCTTTATACCTTATACCTGAACTTGATGCACATGAGCACCGAAGACCTTTCGAAAACAACCTCTTTGCCTCCACAAAGTATTGGTAAGGCCTACTACACTCTACTTTCTCCAAACAACACTTGTGAAATTTCACTGGGTATGTTGTTATTGTTGTTGTTTAATAACGATGATCCATAACAAAAAGGCTTCAATCGCACGATTTGAATTAAGTCGAGGCCCTAATATGGATACCGAATCAGTGGAAACCAACAAAGAAAAAGGCTTACTAAAGGTCCAATAATATTCTTAATCTTTTAATAATAATCTTCATAATAATTCACATAATGCACTTCATAAATAAATATGAGTGCACCAATGCATTCCAAAATATGAACCTTAAATACTCCAAGAAAAGATGTTACGAAGTCTTAATTGAAAATGAGGAAAATGAGTCCCTTCATCAAAGCAAGGAAAACAAGTTACATAGCTGATTATTATCTTTTTCCAACACCCCCACCCCCTCACTTGACCATCCAACTCTTGTCACCCCTAAACCACCATACCCTACCCAATCCCGCTCAAATAGTGTTTTGTATATGTTGGATTACTTTATCATTGGCTTGAACAAAAATGGAATAAAATGATTAGGGGTAAAAATTATAAATAAATATATAAAGGGGAAGTCCCAAAATAGAATCCCGATTTCCGTTCTCGTATTTGCTGGATATAGATGAAACAGATGGAGCCAAAACCCCACTTCAATATGACATAAACCTCCCCAAAAAAAAAAAATATCACACTAGGAGGAGAAGCTATTCTTTCATTTAAATCTTATCTCAATTTAACTGTTTTGCGTCTTGGCCCAACTTAGATGGAATACAAAAGTTACTATATGTAGGTGGTTGTATGTTTTATTGAAACCACTATATACTATTGGTTCAGTCAAAATAACTCTTTCTACCATAATGAGGATTGAGATTCTAGACTTCTATTCTCTTTAATCTTTCATTCGTATTTCTTGAACATCGATTAATTGTTTTTGTTTTAACCTGTAACCGTTAAAATTTTGTATTACAGTTTCAATCCAGATGATGATGTGGGGATAATTTCTCAGGCAATCAAAGATCTCTATAGAGATGTTTTTCCGACTTGGGGCAAGATGCCAAGCAATCTCAAGAGACAATTTTTTTTGGAGTTCAGGGTTTATTTAAATTTATTTCTTTAACACTATTTAAATGCTTGTCTTCAATAATACTTATTAATTAAAAAATTTATGATTTCATTGCATTAAAAATGTGCTTGGCTTCCGGAACATGAGACCAAAATTTGTGCAAACTTTCACAAGAAAGTTGCGCGTGTTCTCACTAGTTTGTTGATGAAAGCTCGAAAAAAGAATAAGAATCCTCGGTGGATTCTATCGGAGGATTGGGAAAAATTACTTGTGCATTGGGAGAATGATCCAAGATTTAAGCAGATGAGTGAGTTCGGTAATAAGGCTAGATCATCTACTGAGGGTGGTTCTATGCACACAAGTGGGGCTCAAAGTCAAGGAAGTGTGAGGAGGAAATTGGTATGTAGCATTTTTATTTAAGTTTTTATATATTTTAGGTATTAATATTTAATTACTCTTGATTATAACTTAATTAGTTTTATATGTAGAAAAGGAACTAGGAAGACCGGTAACTCAGGCTGACGCATTCAAGGCAACACACATAAGAAAAAAGAAAAATCCTGAAGATCTAGACGTGTGGGTTGAGCCGCGAGCTGAAATGACCTATGTAAGCCTCTAATTTAAAATAATAGTTACTTACTTTCTAAATTTATATTCTAATATTAATACCGTTCAATTTAGAATCGATATCTTCAAGCTTTGGAGGATTTACGACAAACTCAGCCAGAAGAAAATCGAGGTATGCCACTTACTCAAGAACATGTTGAGAGAGTGTGGCTAGACTTGATTGGTGGGTCGAGTAGATATGGGTATGCCTATGGCATGCCTCAACAGACCTTTTGTGAATATCATTCTGAGTTTGAAAGCCTAAGTAGTTCCTATGATGATGAATCGATGAAGAAAAAATTGGCTATGGATCAAAAGATAACTAAGCTATGTAGCCAAGTCGAAGACTTGCGGGCTAGGGAAAGGCGGGAGGGACTTAGAGTATGCGGGTCTTAAGGCTCAATTCGATGCATTACTTGCTTCATGAGGGATTCCCCCTTGTTCCAATGATGAGTTTTTCTCAGTGATTCTTGATACCATTTATATTATTCATTTTGTTGGTAATCTTAAAGTAATGAGTTATTGTCAAGAGATCGAGGTATATAAAATTGGATATGTTTAGGTTTATTGGTATTTGATTGGTATTAATGCCAATTTATATTTGATTGATGAACCTTCGAAAGAGAATTGGAATTTGATTTACATATGAAGGCTTTATACTTGGATTTACCTAATCTATTACTTGTAGAAAAAATAAAATTATACTTGGGTTGTCTTTTCCTTAGAGTTCACAAATATCAAGTTATAAAGACAATCCTTCCATGGTAGTCACTGATGTTCATAAAGAGTAACAAATGAAGATTATGCTTGTTGCCTTAGGTTCATTGAAGAGCTAGTCGGTGCATGCAATATAAGAATGTTGTCTTAGATAAATATTCCAGTCCACATTATTCATGTAAAAATACTTTGTGACCTTCAAAAACTTACAAGTACATCTTTTCTAAAAGAAAAAGGAATAAGATATATGGACTTCATAATCATGATGTGTTCTCGAAATCTGGATAGACTTCTGTGTGATGATAGTTGCAATTGTAACCAATCATAGTTGTGATATTTGGTTTCCCTTGAATAGATCCTTCTGAGAGTTTTCTACTTTGCAATGAAAATTCCTTTGTATTTCCCTCCCTTTCTTAATACAACAAGCAAGTCAACATCTTTTGAATATTTGAGACTTTCAAGCTTAGGTGTCTTTGGTGCCTCGAGAAGGTAATATGTCTACTGTATTTTCATACATATTGCATTTACGAGGTCACGAATGACACCTAAGCTTGTAAGCCTCAAATATACGAAAGGTGTTGACTTGTTGTATTAAGAAAGTAGTTAAAATACAAAGTAATATATTCTGCAAAGAAGAAAACTATCAAAGATATTTATTCAAGGGAAACCAAATATCACAACTATGATGGATCACAGTTACGCTTATCATCACACAAAAGTCTATCCAGGAGAACACATCATTGATTATTTGGTTCTTTTTTTATGAAAGATAACTGACAAGTTTTTCAAGGTTACAAAGCATTTTTCATGAATAATATAGGGCTGGAATAGTTATTTAAGACAACATTCTTATGTTGCACCAGTCAGCGCTTTAATGAACCTAAAGTCACAAACATGTAATCTTCATTTCTTTCTTTATGGACTGTCAAGGATAAACAATCACTATTACTTGATTGTTGTGAATTCCAAGGAAAAGAAAACCCAAGTGTATAATTTTCATTTTTCTACAAGTAATGGATAAGATATATCCAAGTATAATATCTTCATATATAAATCAGATTCCAGTTCTCCTCAAAAGATTTATCAAACAAATGCAGAGTGCAATTCGCAACCCCAATCAAAGATCAAAACTTTGACAATCATCCACAATATATAGACCTTAATCAAAAGCTTTAAATACCTAAAACAATAAATGCAAAATAGATATCGTTCCAAACCCAAAAGGGTAAACGAAAATTGAATGCAAATCAAAACAATTAACCAACATATACCTGAAAATTGCAGGAACAATTGGAGAAGAAACTTGGAAAGTTAATGTGAAAAGAAAGCATTGAGAGGGTTCCTTTAGATTAATGGCGTTAAAGCCTTTTTGCTGCCTGCAATACCGCGTATAAATGGGTGGGGGCTTTCAGAAAAAAATATTGTCACCTGCACATTAGTGTACAATAAAGGTGTTTATCAAATTTGTCTGAACTTCATCGCATGAGAATAAAGAATGAGAGGAATGGAATACCTTCTCACAACCCTTAGGTGTGTTGTGGATAGATTCTAAAAACTTCTTTGTGCACTTCCTGATTGATTTGTATTTGAGAGAGGAATAAAATCTACAATTATAATGAAATACTTCTCAAAATACCTGTAGACATGCAGTGATAGTATCAAATGAGTGCCACAATAAGGAGGTCAAATCCTGAAAAAGTTCTCTCTTTTGGAAAAGGAAAACAAAGGCAATAAGTAATGATACTCAACCCTTATTGACTTTGTTTTTCTTTTTTCTAGAAGAGGGAACTTTTCCAAGAATTGGCTCCCTTATTATGGCACTAATTTGGTACTATCACTGCATTCAAACATGTATTTTGAGAAGTGTTTTAGTATTATTGTAGAGTTTATTCATCTCTCATATGCACATGATTGCTAAGGTATCACTCCACACTGCAATTCCAATATTTCTTATGTCTGTTCAAACACACATTTCTTCAGTGATTACTGATTACCCTTGCTTCACACTGCACCATTAAAAGCTAAGAATATAAGGAAGCATTTCTACCTTTTACGGCAAAGCTATTAAGGAAACATCTTAATGACGTATTAATTAGGGTTACTAAGGAATTCAAATGGTTAAATTTGAAAATGTCCTGTAGAGTCCTAGTTTTATTTTGTTTCATCTTGTAGAGTCTTAGGATGATATTTACGAGAAATTCAACAAATGTTGATGAAAGAATAATTGATTTTAATAAGAAAAAACAACACAATGCAAAGTGTAAAAAGCAAAAACAATGCAGTGCTATTATTAGTAAGTAGAAACAATACAGTAGTACAAAGACCCAAAAAACAAAGCGGAAATTGATACGGCATAACTAAGAAAAGCCATAAAAAAGAGGAAAAGACAATGTAATAGCTCATATACCAAATCTCATAAAGAGGAGTGCACAACATTGTGTTGATTTTCCTTTCACAAAGCAGTTGCAGCTACCATGTACATATAGGTATATATCTCTATATCACTTGATTGTTATAGAAAATTCAAGAAATACCATGAGTGAAAAAAAAAGAACTGAGTGGATAGATCCCTGCGGATTACAATAGAACTTAACAGTGCTAGTATGACCAAAAAAGAAAAGCGGAATTGAGAAGCCATGATTTTATTTAATGCATGCAAAGCAAATATAATATTGATTAATGAGGATAAGAGTTGAGAGAGAGAACACAACAATATCGCAAATCAGCTTTTGTTACCCCACGACAGAAACACAGGGAGCAACGACATTTATTTAGAGATGAGTATTAGGAAAAGATGTAAAAAATTCCAAGGCCTTCCTGTCAATTCCCGTCAACGGGAAGCTTTAGAGATGAGTATACAATAAAAAAATTCAAGGGCCTTCCCATCAATTCTCATTAACGGAAAGGTCCTAAAATTTCTTCTTATCCATTGTTGTGTCGTGTGTATTCTAATGTAATAAGTTTCACAAAAATATCACACAAATCAAGTCAAATTATGACATTCAAGAAGAAGTTTCAACAATATTACATTGCAAAACGAATATCTTTAAGGAGCTATATCAAATGTAAAAAATTAACAACCAATATAAAATGTGTCATCATTAGCTAATCTGAGAGAAAAAAGTTACCTAGTATAAAACATTCAGTTGGTTTTAATTAATATTGTGTAGTAGTAAATTTAATATGCAATTATCCATCACATTGTTTCTTTTTTAGGATAAACTCACATTTTCGGTCCAAATTAACAACGTATTAAAATTTATAAGAATGCATGAAAGAATTATCACAGACAAAGATTGCAAGAATATTTGTTAAAAGGACAACATGCCTAAATTTCACAATCCTTTCAATCCCATTCGATAGAAATTTTGATTTAAGTTTTCTTCTTACTGCTAGAGGGTCCTTTTTAGTGAGTCAATTTTGTTTGTTTCTTCCTTCTGAGTGAGATGTTGGTATCATCACTATAACTTATATTAACGCTACTTCAACATAAAGCCTAAATAAATCGAACTCTCTAATAGTCTCCTTCTACTATTCTTAATTTACCCACTAAGGAATCGAGCTCTTCAATAATTTAATGACAACAAGAACAAAGATGATGAAGTGAAAATGACAAAATAAACTCATATATCCACCCAACAAAAAGACTATCGGTACAAGATTTAGAATTCTCTTAACATGATATGAGAACAAAGTAATAAAATTAATCTTTTAGGTATATCATCTTCTCAGTGTTACCCCCTTATTTGACTTTAGTTGTAGCAAATTGATTTACATATTCACACATAAAACTAAAAAAAAAAAGAGATTAATTTTAGAAATTTAAATCAGTCCACTTCAACATCAGAAACCGAGATTGAGTTTCACAAAAAAAGGAAAAAAAATCAACTATCTTCTTTTTACCCCTTTGGTCACTGCAATTCGCAAACCCAATCAAAGATCAAAATTTTGAAAATCATCCACATCTCTATATATAAATCTTAATCAAAATCTTTAAATACCGAAAAGGGTAAAAGAAAAAACTGAATGCAAATCAAAATAATTAACCAACATATATATTCCCGAAAATTGCAGGAACAATTGTAGAAGAAGCTTTGAAAGTTAGGGTGATAATTAAAGTTACACACCTCGTATAAAGAATTGCTCATTTCCGAATACTTCCTCAACCCCTCTAATTTTGAGTCAAGATTTCTGGGACATGGAAGAATGAGAATGGAGAAATGGAAAGACCTAGAAGAGAGTAGAAAGAAAAAAAGTAGTCAAGGACAGGTGATTTAGTCGAGGACATGTGATTTGCTGAAAACAAGAAATAGTGTACACATGAAAGACCTAGAAGAGAGTAGAAAGAAAAAAAGTAGTCAAGGACAGATGATTTAGTCGAAGACAAGTTATTTGCTAAAAACAAGAAATAGTGTGCACATGTTGTGCGTTTTTAGAAAAGTATTTTTTACTTGCAGGAGAACTTTTTAAATAACATTTTTATTTCTTTTCTATTCTATATGTAAGTAGAAAAAAATCTAAAAATATATTTACATATATTTAACACAAAATGAGAAAAATATAAAAATAAAATAAAAATACATTATGATCAGAGAGTTTGATGAGGTGGAGTAGATTTTTATTTTATTAAACCTTCATGATTTAATTCATTTGATTGATCACTGGATTACCACCTTAAATGCTAGAATCACTCTTCTTCTTTATCAACATTTAATGGATAATTATATAATGATATCACATGGGCCATTTCACAAAAATAATTTATGACTCGTGTGATTTACGAATCAACTATATAAACTACTAATATATCATTACACTTGAAGAATAATGCAAAGATTATAATATAATAAAATAATGACAAGTTGAAATTACCATACCTTTCCTTTGATTTCTCACATTTATATGCGAAGATGATCCAACAATAATTGCATATCTAATATAATCTCATAAGCTAGATTTGAGAAAAATCTTATCTTATTAAGATAGAGAGATTATTCCTATTAAATCTTCAACTCAAATAAAACATTTCAAAAAAAATTGAAAAAGAAACATAGTAATTAAAAAAAAGAATCATAATGTCAATAATAGTCCAATTGAATAACTGAATATTATTATGCAAGGCGTGATATTTAAAATTAAAAAAATCATATTTATTAGTAACTCATATAAATTTGAGAGTCATCATAACATGAAGGACTTCATTAAACCGGGAAGATGGACAAAATAAATTTAGTCATCTTTCTAGAATTTATTGTCATTAAATGAGAATCAATTCACATTCATGTTGGATGACCGACTACAAAATCCATCCATCTTGTCAGAAGACAGGTAGAGAAATATCAACAAAGAATAGGGACTTACATATAGTGTGCATTAACCTTGAAAAAAATTACAACAAAGTCTCGATAGAAATTCTCTAAAGATGTCTGAAGGCTAGAGGTGTACTTATCACTTACATTAGGGAGATAAATGACATGTACGATGGATCCAAACCTCGATTAGAACAATGGGAGGAGACTCAAAT
>JAJOOS010003025.1:0-25891 GCA_029582725.1 Solanum chiquidenum | reverse complement strand
ATCTCGCTCTCTTACTCGCCTCTCTCACTTTATACAAAATTGCAAATTATAAAATGCGTGAAAATTGTATATATACATATATTTTCGTTCCCCTCTCCCAGATCTCGCTCGCCACTCCCCCAGATCTCGCTCGCCACTCCCCCAGATCTCGCTCGCTCACTCGTCTCTCTCAGTTTATACAATTGATCTTTTTGTATATGTATACCAAAGCAGATTATACAACTGCTTTCTTTTGTATATGTATAGCGAACTATACATAATTATGTTTGCTATGGAGCGCAATTATACAAAGTTTGCTATATCATACAAATATTTATTGTTATAAAATTTTAAGTTTGACAATTAAAACTTTAAGTGACTAGTGAACGTTATTTTTATCTTGAGTTGGCAAGCTTAAATGTACAAACATATCTAATTTGCTTCATATTAATTGTGGGATGTAAATTTAATATCTTGACGTGATCTTGAATTACATGAATCATTTCATCTAGCTACTTTTAAATTGTTAGAGATAAAAACTTTTTTTATTAATTTATTTTTAGCTAGCTGTGTGACATGTCTTTTCACATGTAAGATCTTCTTTCATGGATAAAGCACAAGAATATATCATATATTATGAAGAAAAGCTTGTTTTTAATTAACACTCCCATTAAATTTGTTAAAGGAGGGAATGAAGAATAAAGAGAAAGGAAGAGGATAAGCCGGTAAAAGTAGAAACAAAATGAGTGCTCTCTTAAGGCACAATATTGTTTTTTTTAGTTTCACATTTGATTATTCAGTATCTATATAAAATTTGACGAAATTCGTATTTACATTGAAAAGTCTCATATTAAGACAATTTCATATTTTAGAAAACTCAATCTTATGACATTTAATTAAGAATAAAGAAGTACTCATCATTTCATTACGACTCTGATTGGTTTAAGGCACAAGAATCATATATACTATGCTTTTTCCACCTTTTGCTTTTTTCCATTTAATCCACATTTTATATTTAATGAATGCACATGAAATACGGATAGCTAGTTGGTTTTGTCTTAAAGGCAATAAAAGGCACATCCCAAAACCTTTTTCTTTTATGGAGGGACATTTTAGTAATTTGACTTTCGACCATGTGTATTGCCACATCACCATAATACTTCTAAATTTTGTGACTCAAACGTGTCATATCTTAATAAGTAAACCCACCCTGGACCTCCAACTCACCCCCCTAATAAAGGACACCAACATTTAAATGTACCTCAATATACTTATATTAGGTCCATTATTAATTCAAAAAATACAATAATGTTACGTTGCTAACGTAATCAGAGGCAAATCCATAATGAGTTTATTGAATCATTCCCTTCGATTTGATCCTTGAATTATGCACAAAAAGATGTATATGTATACAAATAACATTAGGTTAAGTCTGAACTGTCACTGATAATAAATATTTGATATGTATGTATATATATTTTTTTATCTTGACATGACAATCTAAGGATTAAAAGATCATAAATTACATCCCATTTTTAATGGTTCGAAATTAGTTTACTTATGCATAGTTGTGATTTTGCGGGAAAAGAGATTTAGGGACTCAGATAAATTTATAATCACATTGAAAAATTTGAACATTTCCACGAATTTGAGACCTCTAGTTTAAAACGAAGAAGTATTTATCAGTCCAGCGGAACGGTTTCAATTTTGAATTCATTGTGTAAAGAGGAATAGGTTTAATTTTGGAGCTAGTGTTTGGATGATCCAAAATGATGTCAATTCAAAAAGACATAGGAAGTTGGGAATAAGCCAATAATTGAAGACACAAATTACAAAAGAGGTGTTTGAAGTACATGGTGCTTAGATAAGAAACAACCCTTGGTGGCTGCTGCCTCTCTTAGAGCCTTTGCTTATCTTTATTCATAATTGGGATGGGGAATCCTCCAACAAAACATGTGGATTCATCTAACAATATTTAGTACCAATACCTACTCCTTCATTATTAATCAGACGTCTCGAATTTAAATTCCCTTATCTACAAAGTCATGTTTGTTAGAAAACATTTTATCCCCGATGCGAATTCGGATTTCGTCAAACTCTAATATGGAACCAAATATCATATGAAAAACCAAAACCAAAATAAAAAAAGTAGTACCAATCCATTTTCTTTGCTTTTCGTTTCCCATCTAACATTATCATGTTATCAGAGAAAATGAATTTTCTTGGCCACTTAGTAATTTTCTCGTCATATACATTATTTAAATAATTTTGATATAAAATACAGTACAAAAATTTAATATATACTTTATCAATCATATTTGGGACCAATGATACGTCGTCCAATAGTTGCTGGATTTCCAGATGTCATCTCATATGAGGGTCTACAAATGTAGGTTTCATTCCAGCCAATGTAAATACAAAATAAATTATTTTTATAGGTTTAGCCTATTTCTTTTATAATAATTAGTTAAATGAGACAAACTTAAACAATATAGTGAGAATTTAGACATTCTTTTATCAAATATGGTGATAGTTTTTTAAAATTCATACTGTATCAGTGATACAATACTTACTAAAATTCACGTTATATCAGTGATACAACAATTTGCACCGGTTCAATTATACTCCAAGAGCAAATTTAAAAAATTGTTACATCACTTCATACAAAACCAATTTTGAAAAACGGTTACTATATTGTAACTATCGTTATGTTTGATAATTAAGTCTCAAATTTATTATTTCTGAAAAATTTCCCTTTTTAAAAAATAATAATAATAAAAAAGTAGAGGCCATGTCCAGGATGGAAGATGTGGGCCCATTTGACAGTTGGATAATCAAGCTGTTGTATGATGGGTTTCCGGGTCCACCCGTTATTATTTTCTTGAAAGTAATTTTGCCCCGAATTTCATCCATATATTTCCACACTCATAGGTCTTCATCTACATCTTTGACAGCCAATCCAAAGTGCTACGATCGTTTGATACGAGGGATAATGTATTTATTTCATCATTCATATTATAATTATGAGACAAGTTATCTCCTGTATATATAACATGATAACTAATTTCATGAAATATGTGAATTCGTGAAATAGTTTTGTTATCTTATTTTCATATTGAACGATCGTTAATAGAATGGGATGGGGCAAGTATGTTCGTATTACTAGTATATAGGTGACCTCCAAAGTCAAATTATGTTTGTAAATGAAAATAGAAAGACATTTCTAGCACGCCCTCGATCTATCATAGGAAACATTTAATATAGTACCATTGTAAATTGACCCCAATTATAATTATTTTTAAAAAGCACATGTTGTGTCTTGTGCAATGTTTTTGTAATGAAGTTGATAATGCTGATGACTAGTTCTTAGTGAAGGTCACTATTATTCACTTAATTTGAATTCTTGGTATAAAGCACTTTTTTTTTATTTGGGTTCCCTTCTAATTAAGTAGAGGTGAGAATAAGGTAATTGAGTTGGATTTGAACGGATTTATATGTGATAAGATAATAAGAGTTTGTTTGGATACACTTTTAATATGATGAGTCTGTTTGGATGGGCTTATAACTTATGACTTATAAATTAAAAGTCATAAGTTAGGATTTCTAACTTATTTTGACTTATATTTGTAATTTTGGTTTAGAAACTACGTGTTTAAAATCACATTTTATTTTATCCAAACACTACAAAACTGTTTAAAAACTATTTTTACTTTAAAGCACTTAAAATACACTAATCTAAATATTGACTTTAAACTTATTTTTATTATTTTGACTATAAACAAGTGTTTAATTTTTTTAATTTGCTATTTAAATAATATAAAAATATTTTAAAACTATTTTTTACTTGAAAAGATTTAAAATAAATCTATTCAAACAAGCTTTAACTCACTACCCAAATGTTATTTGTGCTGAGAGGCAGGGTAACCTAACTTTTACCAATTTATTTTTAATTTTTTTTTTTCTTATTATTTGTTTAATTATGAAATAAAACTATATTTTCTTTTAACGATGAATGTATCTAACATATAAAACGAAAAAAAATACTGACAAGTTTTTTATGGGTTAATATGAGCAACATATTTAGCTCAAATCAATTTAATTTTTAGATAGATAGAATTGCACGATTTGAATAAGTCATACTTTTATTTTTAATCAAAATGAAATGAATTGATCGAATTAGTGATTTTCAAATATCGTGTGGTTATACAAAAAATAGTAAATTTAACTTTTTTACCAACATGAAAAGTAATGTCCACGATGCTGAATAATTTTACATCAATAGCCCAAAGGATGATCCTGACTAGTTTATTTGATTGGTTCATAATTGATCAACGTTATTACTTTTCAATACATTCTCTTTTTTTTTATTCACTCAAAAACTCTCTCCATATATATATTATGGTTGTGGTACAACCGATGAAATCACTCTTTCTTCTATTATTATTAAAGGTTTCGATGGGATATAGTACATAATTTATGAATAGGAGATAATGTGTAATTATCCAACAAGTTGTAACAACTAAACTTTCTCTTCAATTTTTATATTCTTGCTTATTATTAATATATTGCATCCACAAGGTTTGACTTTCTACCGTTGACAAATCTCACCAATCCAAAACACACAATTGTTTTAAGTAACGAATTTAGCTATTAAGAATCAAATAAACAACATTAAATAGATTTCTAAATTTCAACAAACCTCACATACTTCCATCACCAAACAACACTCTCTCTATCCCTAATTACTTGTCCACTTTTGAATTGACACACCTATTAAGAAAATAATCATTGACATAGTAAGTTTACCATTTTACCCCTATTATTATGAAGGAAATGAACTAAAAACTTATGATTTTCAAGAAGTTCTACCTTTTTTCAAAGTAATTAATTGAGGATATAATATGTAACAAAAAAATTGTCATTTGTTGATTTGCCAAAATAGACAAGTAATTAGAAACAACTAAAAAATGAAAAGTGGAAAAGTAATTAGGGACAAAGGGAGTGGTTGTAGTACTCTCTTCGTTCCCTTTTAGTTGTTATGGTTTCCTTGTTTAGAGTCAAACGATAAGAACTTGACTAACATTTTACAATCTATTTTTTCATCATATTGATATGAAAAAAATTGTAATTTATAGTACTTTTTCGTATAATTTTTGAATATATAAAATTTTATTTTAAAATAATAAATTAATGTAATCTAATTTAACTTTGAAAATTAGTTGAATTAATTTTTGAAAAATCCAATATAACAACTAAAAGAGGATGGAGAAAGTATTTGTTTGAGTAAATCTTATGAACGAGATTTTTTGTTTCACCATTTATAATTCTCTCTCCCTTTCACCCATTCCAAGATATTTTTCTCATTTGTTTGTTACTTATGGTCCAAATATTATTTTTTTTAAAAAGTTATTCACCAAGCATCATAATTCTATTTTTGTCTTATAAAAAAGAAACTAAAAGAATATTGTCCAGATCAGTTTCCTTGACATGCAACGATGAATTTGGACGGATAGCGTTGTTATTTTAATATTTTCTTCTCATTTTGTATTTATATAATATTTAATAATCATATTTCATCTTTTATCCTACTTTTTCATAGTAACTCTACCTCTGAACTCTACTTTTCATTTAAGGTTTATTATTTAAATTATGGATGTGTGATAATATGTAACGATAGAGAACAATATAGTCTACCCAAATAACATAATCATTAAAATAATACAATATCATACAACACAATATATTATGAAATATTGTGTAATAACTATCCAAACAAAGTGCTAAAATGGTATATATATGAATTTGTACGCGTGGTTAAAGGACTAATGAATAGAATTGACCAAATGATTATTATATATTGTAAAGAAAAAACTTGTAAGAAATGCACAGTAAAATAGATAATTTAGCAATATATAAAATGGAATTAGCCTGAGCTCTGTAGAAGTTGATTGGCTATGAGACCAAAAAATGTGTAGCTGTGTATTTTTTAACTATTTACCTAGAGACATGATCCACAAAATATGCATGCCCTCTTAAAACCCATATTGAAGTCAGCATTATTTTACCCTCACAATTCGTCAAATCTAAATGTTACCCTATTCACTCACAAGTTCACATTTTAAAATTTTTCTTATTATAATTTCTGATTTCGCCTATTATTACCCTTATTATATGGAGAATATGTAAAAGAAGTCCAATTGATTTATTAGGAGGAAGGGAAATGTGATGTGATGAGTTTACACAGTTTCAGCTGATTAGGTGCTCTAATTATAGGTAGATCCTTATTTAAAGGGATTGGGTGAGGGTATATGATACTATAATTCTGCATTTTTTTTAAAATAATAAAAATGACAATAATTAATCATATGTCATAAGTTAAATATAAGAGTTCGTATGAATAAAACTATAAAAGAAAGTATATTATAGATGGGATATATATTAGATGCTTCCTACTTTATGGACCATATTAACAACTTAATCAATACATTGATTGTGCAATTAATGAAATTTATATTATAAATGGTTTGTTAATGGTGGATAGTACGCTTCCATTTTATGAACATGTTGGAATCCTAGGAGCTAGGCATTAAATACCCTAAAAGATTCTCTTATCAAATGGATTAAGTACATTATTATTGTAATAATTACTGCTGCTAACATGCATTTAATATATAATTGAACGTTGTGTTAGTATGTTCGTTATTACGGATATATCCATGCATTTTACCACATCATACATTGTAATTTTTTTTTAACTTTAATTCCTATCATTGCCACTGTGACAAGATTACAAATTGTCATACATTGTAAATTTAAAATAACGCATAATTAGAACTTATATAATAAATTATGAATTAATTTATATTTATCATATTATGCAAAGCAAAAGAGAAAATTACTAATATGCAAAATAAAAGGGAAACTTTTTTCTTTCAAAAAATCAAAACGGCACATCAATTATTTTTTTAACTAAAGGGCAAATGAGCAATTTTCTTCTGACAAAAAATGATGCCGTTACGTTAAAAGAAATAAAAATCGCTGCCTTGGCAGCGATTTTCTAAAAAAAACCCTTTTTTTTCAATAAAATCGCTGCTACAGCAGCGTTTCTATAAAAAAAATCGTGCAGCTTTTCAATAAAAAAAAATATTTGAGGTAGAATCGCGGGTTAAGACACTTTCAACGATTTTGATAAAAAAAAAAAATTAAACTGAAAATCGCTGCCAAGGCAGGATTTATTTTTTTGATGGGTTTAATCTTGCCTTTTTGAAGTTTTTTTTTTAAAATTTAATTATTCTTTTATTATTATTTATGATATATAATTCAATTTTCCTCATGATTCAACAATTTTATTGAGTATACTGTCCGTGTTGTTTATCATTTTTATATTTTATTTTTCTATAATTTAATTAAAGACGAGGATTTCTATTTACAAAGTGTGCTTTAAGATATATTTTTTTTTACATACACGGTCATTTACTATTTATGGATATGAAGTTCTTTGTGCCCTTTAAAGTAATATATATATACACACGTACACACATACTTAGTGATAAAATATCTTTGTTTTGAATAATATTATTATTAATAATTAATAATAGGCATGAAAATAATAGCACATTTTTGTAGTATATATACATGAACCAATCAAGAATTGATACGTATAATGCATTTTTCCTCTTTCTTCATTACAATCGAGTCATTTAACAAAAAAAAAATAAAAAAATATTGATCGAGAAAAACGCTGCCCCTGCAGCGATGTAAAAAAAATTAATCTCCCCTTCTGAAATTTTGACAATTTTTTTGCCCTTTTAGCTCTGAACTCTAATTTCTACATTCCTAGTTCTTGAATTACCTCATATTGTAACTATAACCAAATAACTAAACGACACCTTCAAAAAATAAAAATTATGTGATGCAACAAATTAAAGCTCTATATTTCTTAAATTAGTTTTAATTTTTTTTATTCTTCCATTCACATTTCTTTTTATTCCTCATAATATTTACATTAAAGAATAAAAAATCTCAAATAATGACAATTAAAGAAGACAAAAGAAAATCAAATGCGAAAAGAATCATAGAGTATATTAACTCAAAATGAAAAAAACAAACTACGGAGTAGTATATAACAAACCTTTTTTTTACCTTAAAATATTAACCTTTGTTTTTTTCTAGTGGATTCACGGAAAAAGTAAAGCTTCTGAAGCTGAAAGGAGAGTGCACGTGGTGAATGGAAGAGATCACGTGGTCCAATTAAAAGGACTCATGTTGGATTAAAATATTTAGATATATTTTAGAGCTCATCATTCTTTTTTTGACGATGCATATTAGACTAAAGTTCAAAACGTACATATCATATTTAGTGAAACATTGCTTATGTGCGACTTAGATATCACTTCCGCTATTATTCTTCTCGCATGTGATTACGTTGACGACTAGTAAAAATAAAATATTTCATTCGTTTCAATATATTTATTTTGATTTAGATTTAATTAGAAATTTGTGAAAAAAATAGTTTTTATGTTTTACGATCTTTACTTTTAAAAGTAGTTAGAATATATCAGAAGTTGGATTAAATAGTTGCTAAGAAATGAAAGAAATATTTTTTTTAATCAAACTATGGGTTCTTTAAAATGAAGAGAATAATAAATTGAAAAATAATTTCTTAGTAATAAAGATATAATTCAAACTAAAGTACGAATGCAAAATATCTCATTTTTTTGCTTTAATTTGTTAGCTAGCTTCTTTATATTTTCCAGACGGGCTAAACAAATAATGCTCAACAAACGCAATATATAATTTTTATTTTTCATCTAATGCTTGATATTATTTGTGTAGTCCGATTAATTTAGAGTTTTTTAAATTTAAATTTTAGAGATAAAAGGAGAGTTATATAAATGTGAGAAATTCAATTATGAGGAAGTGCAGCATAGCATACAGTTGGAAAGATATGTATAATAAAGTCAAACTTAGGATTATGGTGCTTCTAGGAGGAAGCAAAATCTTTGACCACAACAAATATTCACACTTACTAAAGTCAAACATTTTATTGGCTTCTATATTAATTCTTTCCTTCTATTTTACTTGTCACAATTTCCTCCAATATGAGCTTAAATTAATATTTTAAGATGTATTTTTTAATTATATTAATATGATAAATTACAGTTTCTAATATATTTTATCTAGTTTTTAAATATTAAAATATTAAACAAGTGTAATCTAATTTGGTTTTAAAAATTAATCAAATTGACTATTGAAAATTGCTATGTAACAACTATTAATGATCGAGGAAGTAAAAATAAACGTTCTATTTACTTGTCCATTTTACTTTCTAGGTAAAAAACTCACCAGGACCCTTGATATGGAGTTTCCTTTGTTAAGGAGCACTTTATCTTCTAATATAAATACTGTGTGAGAAATAAAAATAAATAAATTAAAAAAGTAAATAAGCTGCAGTTAGGTAAAAGCGACAGATCAATATGGGCTTGATTTAAGTCATTTAAACATGCAAAAAGATAACAAGTGTGACAGCTTTACTTGAGAAAAAGATAATACTGAGACACTGTAAAGTTAACCCTCTTTTAAACTACATTAATTAATTAATTAATTAAGCTGCACCCTTTCTACCTACCTTATTTACACTTTTTTCAGATGGTCAGTTCACTAGTAGTTGTGTGAGCACGAAAAATAATATTTCGGTCGGAAATAAGTTATTTTAAAATTAATTATTCTGAGATATCGACAATAGTTTTATCTTGAGATTATTATAACTTATACTTCATATCTAACGGCTCCTTATTACCCAACTATCAAAAGGTCTAATGCTCAAGTCATTAATAAGATCAATGTATACACTCCTAAATTAACATATATAACTACATACACTTTAGTGTGGTTATTATAAGTTTGGTTGTTGACTAAAGTTATATAAATATTAATAATGATGAAGATTAGTTATGCATAATTTATTAATTATTATACATAGATTGTTTCTTTGAATGTTCAATTTGTTGTGTTAGAAATGTATTCACATTATCTATTTTTTTTTTAGAATGAAATATTTGCTTACATTTAGAAGATGAAGAGTCTAGCAGTAAGCAACATCAACATCAATTTTTTTTAAAAGAAAAAAAGTATTATTAATTCTCATACGAGTTATTTTATCTTTTATACATATACAACATAAAATAATATAGAAATTGACTCATAACTTATATTATTTATGTGAAATTGTAAAATTATAATCAAATATCGTACTTAACGTGCTGATTTTTGTAAAAACCAATAGAAGATGAAACAAATTGTTATATACGAGAGAAACCTTCACTTTAGCTACAGAAGAGTAATAATTTAATTAACATTAAATACGTATTTTTGACGACAATTAATACTCTTTGTTAATGTCCCCAAATCCTATAACGCTGCCGAATTCAATAACAGTTAATTAATATCGATAAAAAATTAACCTTCTTTGTAATGTGTATATGTATTGTCGACTACAGATTGTTTTTGGTATAATATAAGTTAATAAATTAGAGGCAAAAATAAATTAAAGTTTTTTTCCCCCTCCCTCACAGTAACATACTGGTCCACCAAAACCTTTATTAAATCATCTTTATATATAATGGACTAGATGGATTTGACTTTTATGTTATATTCTGATTAAGTAAAAAAATTCATATTATTGCCAATGTAATTTTATCTATTATTGTTGCTTACATAATTTTCTATATAAATAATTTCAGATATTACGAGCAGTAATTTATAATTATTTTTTAAGTAATTTATTTGTTTGTATATATAATTAAAAAAAATATTGCCAGCGCACGAAATTAAATTAATAAAAATACATTTGGCAATGCCACATCACTAAATATTTGGGCCGTTCATAAACCGACCACACTACACCTCCAGCTCATCCAGGAATTTAGGACCATAAAACAAAAAGTAGCACGATTTATAGGCCTACCACTATTTATATGATTAGCTCAATTATTACTTTATGTCGCTTACTCACTAGTATTACCGTATTACGAGTAGTGGCGGAATCAAAATTATTTTCAATATCAAAATTTAAAATTCGAAGAAATTAACATATGAAGAGATTAAAGAGCAATAGTTATTATACATATTGTTAGGATCAAGTGTTATATCATGACAAAAGTTATATCTGATATCAAAAGTAAACTTTATTCTTAACTAAGTCCATCAAGCAAGTACCACCTTCGATCATAATCTGACCTAGGCCATCCTTGCCTTTCGTTGGTCTGGTCATAGGCAGGATATAGACATTATCCAACATATACATAAAAAAAGAGGAAAAAATACATAAATTTACAACTTAAGATATCACATTCTCTAAAATTCCTACCATTCAAATTTTTTTACAAAAACCCATCTCGGATACATCTCTATCCCCTTTCGGATACATCTCTATCCCCTATCGGATACAATCCCATCCTCTCAGACAACCAAAGAATATATCCAAGAGCAATGAAAAATCTGGAATTTTTGTAATTAGGGAAACTTCCGAAAGAGAATGTAACCAGCCTCAAATGTATAGAATTTCTGTAAGTTATACTAAAAAATAATGTTAACTATACATAAACTGTATAATTTTTCAATAAAAATGATTCGAATGAACTCTTCAGTTTAACATTGCTCCACCCCTGACTAGGAGCTACAATAATGTTACATTATGAACATAAATATAAGCCCCATTACAAAATAATAGAGTTCATGGTAGTGGGAGTTTAATTCATGTTAACTATGTTTAAAAGAAGGGTCCATTTTTTGTACTAATGTTTTTGAATGATCCAAAATAATGTCAATTCAAGAACGTGGTATATATGGACACCAATTAATTTACCAAAGTGTTTGAAGTAATAATGATTGCAATTTGTATTCAAATCCCCCAAGTGGGTTATCGCTTTACTCCCTGTGGTTCTGCTTATCCAATTATATAATTGAGATGGGAGCCTTAGAAACAAAACATGTGAACTAACCTAACAAAATTTAGTGCTACTAACACATGACTTCCCATTTTTTCTTTAAAAAGTTAAAATGGAATGTTATTCTATTTTATAAATTAAAGAGTTACTTGTTATTGATTGATCGTAGGTCAATTTAATTTGATATCAAGTATAATATTACAAGCATGGCCTTCGGTCATTGTTATATTATGGTAAATATCACGCTTGTTTAGGCCATTTCCTGTAATACGATGTCTTAGATGGAAAAGTATGACTCTTGATCAACCAACAAACTTACGAAGTAATAATTTAAACCAAATATTTCGAGTGTGATTAAAAGTTTAAACTATTATATAGTGTATTTTAATAAATTTATATTTTATGATGCACAGAACTTAAACTCTTCTTCATTTTTGAATATATAACTTTATGGTGAATTTGTCTTTAGGAAACACATTAAAAGGGATTCATGCTATTGTGCTTAGCCGCCCTTCCGTTATTAGTTATTTATTTCATAGAAGTAAAAGGATATGTGTGTTAATGGAGGCGGATCTTGGGGGCGGGAGGGTGTTTATCTGAATATCTCTTCGGTCAAAATATTACATCATATATAGGATAGATTTATTATGTAGGTATATATATAAATTTTGAATTTTCTAAATAATAATACGTCAAATGATAGTTCAGTACAATTAAAATGCACCCCAACATCCAAAGTTTAATTTAATTCTCATGAACTGCATTAAGTTTTGTATTTTTATTTTTCAAATTTTTTATGTGAAAATTCTAAATCCGCTATGTTTGAATTTTCTATATATGCATGGGGGACTGCCCAGTCCCATCCCATATCAGCTGAAATTTGTTCTTATTTGTATTAAGAGAGAAAAAGGGATGTATGTTTCTTGAAAAGATTGGGTTAATATGTCCCTACGACCTTATAATAGGCAGGCATTATGTCCTCCAAAGTCAAAAATGTGTCCTTTACTCATATTTGACATGAAAATAGAGAGACATTTTTTTTAACATTTTGGAACACTTTCAAATTAATCATGTGAGCCATTTTGTGTTTATCCATGTAAACATTATTGAGATCATCATTCTTCCATTGAAAAATGTCTACTGGTTATTTCGATTGATATTTGATTAAATCAACAAGAAAAGAAAAAAAAATGTAATATTCGCACATGAAAATATTTAAATGTTTTTTTACTATTTCAGAGAAATATATTTTTAATCATGCATTTTTTTAGTAAACTTGTTCTATTGAAAATGAGCGAGAAAATCTTGTTCCGTAACACAAATTTTCCTCTGATTCGTAGTGGAAAAACCAATAGTGAAATTGAAAAAAAAAAGAGATGTTTTGCCAGCTACTACTTTATTTATTTGTGAAACTTGAATTGATGGCTTCATAATTGAGCAATTGCATGTATTTTTTTCTACATTGTATTGTTGTTTTGTCAAATGGGGTCGTTATTTTTTAAAATCTCACTGTCTAATAATTCTCTAGATTTAAATAATATAAGCTTTGAGATAGTAGATAGAGTGTACTTATCCAAACAGTTGTAAGAACCAACTTCTCTTCAATATTTTTTTTAATATATACTCTTTTATTAATCAGTTAATTAAAGTCCCCTGTACATATATTTTAATTAATTCCAAACAAGTCAGACCAATCCACAACTTACATTTGTTAATTTGTTAACTAACATCTTGATTGTTCTATGGAGAATCACAATGAACATAAAAAATTTAAATTAAACAGCAAGTTTTATTTGTCAAACAAAATGCGGAGTAGCGATTTTCATTAAGGGTTCAAAATTTTAAAAAAGTAAGTAGTAAGTACACCAAAAAGTCAAAGAAGGTTCAACATCAATTATATATATATATATATATATTATTTATTCATATATAAACTGTATAATTTTCCGCCAAACAAATTCAAAAGAATTAATTACTAGACCTTTACTAGCTCCGTCTCAAAATATATTTGATTCGAAAATAAAGAAGTGGTCCAAGTGTCCAACTGTAGAATTATAGGAGGAATTGAGGCATGTGGTGTGATGAGGTTACCAGCCACTTCAACTAATAAAATTTTAACTTATTGTATTATAATTATAATATAATTATTAGATCCTTATATAAAGGGAGATTTGGGGTAGGGGACCAAAGCCTTTTTTTTAATATAATTTATTTATATTTATAACAATCTAAGTTAAAGAGAAGTCTTAATAATTTTAAAAAAGGCATTATTATTATCGGAATATTAATACATCATACATCATGTACCTTATTTAATTGAATAATGAACAAATTAAAATACTTGAAGTCGTATTTATATAATAATAGGGTTTATAGTTTGTTAATGGGAAGGGTATGCTCCCATTTTCAGTACATGTTGGAATTCAAGGAGCGATTAAATTAAGAATTAGAGTATTAATAAACTTGTATTTTATCTGTTTTATTTTAATTGATTTTTATATTAAAATTAAAATTTTAATTTGTTTATTTTAGTAAAACAGGTAAGATTAATTGTCTTTTTTCATTTTCTTTATTATTAAATAACTATATAAAATAATGGTAATCGAACTTAATATTTCAAAACATAATTTATAAAAATAATTTAATGAAATAAATTATATATTAAGAAAAGGTTCAAGTCAACCGTTCTTAATTAAATTGAAATGCAGAGAGTAAAACTATATAAATATCAACTTGTTTAATATATTTTAATTATTATTACTACTATAAATGAGATGAGGTTCTTCTTGGAATTAATGCGTGCAAGTAATTAATGTTACTAATAAGGAGGGCTCCATTTTGAAATTAGAGCTTAAAATATTTGGTTTCTGCATTCTTGATAAATTTTTATTTCAAGTTATGACTTGATATATTGAACCTTCAATATATTCGAAAGTCTATTTTTAATTATTTTATGTAAGAAAAATGTTTATATTTGAATTATATCTTAAGAGTATATTATCTTCAAATATAAAGTGACAATGTAAACTTAAAATAACATATTGAATAATTACATGGTGGAACAATTAATAATGTATTATCAAAGTGTATATTTTAATTAATTAAGAATTAAAATATGCTTGATAATATATAAATTAAAATTATAATCACCAACTATTGAGGGTCCAAAAATACTACTAGTATTATATTTTATTGATTTCATTTTTTTCCCTTTCTAGTGAAATGTCACTAATAATTTATCACCCAACTATTTGAACAATGATAAAAATATTGTAAAACAGTGGTACAGCCACGTGGAGCCCACCAATTTAGTGACTTTCATCACTTGTTATAGTGCAAGGCAAAGATGCATGCCATGTGAAAACCATCCTTTGGAGAACTATCATTACTTGGCCAATTAATGGCCAAGTTATACATTTTGTACATTAAACTCATGGCTATAAATAGCCACTACACTAAATGAAAAGAGATACGGAATACATTACTTTCTATCTTTTTACTTGTTTTCCTTTTAGTTTATTAATCTTAATTTACTTAGCAGTTATTTTATAACACGTTATTAGCACGAGTCTCTGCCAGTTCAAGTAAAGACTTTAAACGCCTCGAAGGTATAAATTTTCATTTCCTAAATAATGTCAAATCTTTCTAAACTTGAATTTCTTGCTTTAGACATATCAGGAAAAGGCTATCTATCATAGGTACTTGATGCAGAAATTCATCTTGATGCGATGGGTTTGGCAGACACCATTCAAGAAAAAAATCAAGCATCGAATCAGAATCGTGCTAAGCCGTCATCACCTTGATGAGGGTTTAAAAATGGAATATCTCACTGTTAAAGATCCTCTGATGTTGTGGAATAATTTAAAAGATAGATATGACCACCTGAAGTTGGTCGTCCTTCCACAGGCACATTATGACTGGATCCATTTGAGACTTCAAGATTTTAAATCTATCAGTGAGTATAACTCTTCCATGTTTAAAATCATCTCACAATTAAAATTATGCGGAGAAAATTTCACTGACCATGATATGCTGGAGAAAACATTTTCCACTTTCCCTGCCTCGAGTATGCTCCTGCAGCAGCAATACCGAGAAACGGAATTTAAAAAATATTTAGAATTAATTTCACATCTCCTTGTTACTGAACAACATAATGACTTACTGATGAAAAACCATGAAAGTCGACCTACTGGTTCTATGCCATTTCCTGAAGTAAATACGACAATTTTACACCAATCTAGGCGTGGGAAAGGTCGTGGCCCCAGTCGTGGCCGTGGCTGTGGTCGAGGAAGAAATTTCAATCATGGTGATCGTCTTGCACTAAATAATAACCTTCACCACCAACAGTGTAAAAAGAAGGATGAAAAGCATGAAGTGGTGCAGAAGAAATATTCAGACAACAAATGTTATCGATGTGGTGGAAAAGCATTGGTCACGTACCTGTCGTACGCCAAGGCACCTGGTTGAGCTGTATCAAGCTTCCCTGAAGAAGGTGAAAAATAATGCAGAAGTCAACTTTATCTCTGAAGATAATGTTGAACCCATGCATCTAGATATAGCAGATTTCTTTGAAAATCCCGAAGGAAACATAGATCACTTGATAGGTGATGGGTTTGTGATAATGTAAATATATTTCACTTCAGTCGTTTGTATGAACTAGTATGAATATGTTTTCCTAGTCTTTTAAATAAATAAAAGGTTGTGTAATATATTTTTTTTAGTAATAATATTAGAATGTTTACTTTGTTTATATCATTTATCTTGAAGAATATATGGATACCTCTCAAATTTTGTTTGGATCAATGATCAATCATGAAGATATTTGTGTGATTGATAGTGGAACAACGCACGCCATATTCAAAGATGAGAAATACTTCTCTTACTTGCTTAGAAGAAAAGCAAATGTTACTACAATTTATGGTAATTCAAACTTAATAGAAGGCTCCGAAAGAGCTACTATATTTCTGCCTAAGGGGACAAAACTTGTTATAGAAGATGCATTGTTCTCTTCTAAATCCCCAAGAAACTTGTTAAGTTTTAAAGATATTCGCCGAAATGGATATCATGTTGAGACAATAAATGAAATGAATGTTGAATACCTTGGTATTACCAAGATTGTCTCAGACCAGAAATATGTGTTGGAGAAATTATCAACTTTATCTTCTGGCTTATATTATGCAAAAATAAGTACAATTGAAGCACACTCTATCGTAAACCAAAAGTTTACTGACTTAAATTTTTTTGTGCTTTGGCATGACCGAATAGGTCATCCTAGATCAATAATGATGAGACGAATCATTGAAAACTTAAATGGACATCCATTAAAGAACCTGAAAATTCTTACGAGTGATGAGTTTTCATGTGCTGCTTGTTGTCAAGGCAAATTGATTACTAGGCCATCACCAATGAAGGTCAACATTGAATTCCCTCAATTTTTAGAACGTATACATGGGGATATCTGTGGACCTATTCACCCATCTAGTGGGTTGTTTAGATATTTTATGATCCTAATAGATGCATCTTCAAGATAGTCTCATGTGTGCCTCTTATCATCTCGCAACCTGGCGTTTGCAAAATTATTGGCACAAATGATACGATTAAGAGCGCAATTTCCAGATTATTCCATTAAGGCAATTCGCCTGGATAATGCTGGAGAATTCACATCCCAAGCTTTCGATGATTATTGCTTATCAATAGGGATAAAAGTTGAACATCATGTAGCTCATGTTCATACTCAAAATAGCTTTGCTGAGTCATTTATTAAGCGCTTACAATTGATAGCAAGACCTCTACTTATGAAAACTAAGTTGCCCACTACTGTTTGGGGTCATGCTATCTTACATGCAACATCCCTTGTTCGTCTCAGACCGACTAATTATAATAAATACTCTCCCTCACAATTGGTATTTGGTCATGAATCAAATATTGCTCATCTACGAATTTTTGAATGTGCTGTATATGTGCCAGTAGCACCACCTCAGCACACTAAGATGGGCCCCCAAAGAAGGCTAGGCATATATGTTGGGTTTGATTCACCCTTCATAATTCGCTACCTTGAACCATTGACGGGAGATTTATTCACTGCAAGATTTGCAGATTATCGATTTGATGAAACAAGTTTTCCGCAATTAGGAAGAGAGAAAAAGGAACTTAATAACGAAATTGCATGGAAAGTTTCATCATTATCTCATTTTGATCCACGTTCCCCTGTATGTGAACAAGAGGTTCATAAGATCATCCATTTGCAAAACATAGCAAATCAGATGCCAGACGCATTTACTGATTTGGAAAAGATAACAAAGTCACATATTCCTGCAGTGAATGTGCTTAATCTGAATTGACGTCCCAAAAGGACTATCTACAAGTGTCATGGCTTCTGAATCACAAACACGCCTGAAGCGTGGAAGACCATTGGGTTCAAAAGATAAAAATCCTAGAAAAAGAAGCGCAAAAAGTAAAGATGACACTATAAAAGAGACTCATGAAGAAGTTCAAGATCTGATTAATCCTGATATTCTTGAAGAAATCAGTAAACCTGAGACTCAAGTGAATGAAGAACTTTCAATAAGTTCTACGGGTGATGGGATAAATTTAGATCGATCGAAAATCATAGTGGATAATGTTCTTGCATATAATGTTGCACTAAACATCATGCAAGACAATGAGGATCTTGAACCCTTATCTGTCGAGAAATTTCGACGAAGATGTGATTGGCCAAAATGGCAAGAGGCAATTCAATAAGAATTGAACTCATTTGCTAAACGTGAGGTTTTTGGACCTGTAGTCCAAACCCCAAACGGTGTAAAATCTGTTGGCTATAAATGGGTTTTTGTGTGAAAAAGAAATGAGAGAAATGAAATTGTAAGATACAAGGCACGCCTTGTTGCACAAGGATTCTCTCAACGACCCGGTGTCGACTATGAAGAAACATATTCATCGGTTATGGATGCAATAACTTTTCGATATCTCATCGGCTTAGCTGTACATGAAAATCTTGAAATACATCTAATGGATGTGGTTACAACTTATCTTTACGGTTCACTTGATAATGAAATTTATATGAAAGTTCCAGAATGACTTAAAATGCCTGAATCATATAGTTTAAAATCTCGGGAAATGTGTTCAATCAGATTACAAAAGTCATTATACGGCTTAAAACAATCAGGGTGCATGTGGTATAATCGCCTCAGTGAGTACTTGATAAAACAAGATTATATAAACGATGCCATTTGTCCTTGTATTTTTTTTAAGAAAACAACATCTGGATTTGTTATTCTTGCTGTTTATGTTGATGACATTAATCTCATTGGAACTCCAGAAGAGGTCCAAAAGGCAATTGAATATCTAAAGATAGAATTTGAGATGGAAGACCTTGGAAAGACAAAACTTTGTCTTGGTCTACAAATTGAACATCTAGCAGACGGGGTCTTCATCCATCAATCTGCCTATACTGAGAAAATCTTGAAATGATTTTACATGGACAAAGCACATCCAATAAGTACTCCAATGGTTGTACGATCACTTGAAGTGAGTAAAGATCCATTCCGACCTCAAGAAGAGACTGAGGAACCTTTTGGTCCTGAAGTACCTTATCTTATTGCAATTGGTGCACTTATGTATCTTGCTAATGCTACGAGACCTGACATAGCATTTTCTGTTAATTTATTAGCAAGATATAGTTCACCCTCTACACGAAGACATTGGAATAGAGTTAAACATATATTGCGATATCTAAAAGGAACTAGTGATATGGGTCTGTTTTATACTAATAAAGATAGTGCAGATCTTGTTGGTCATGCAGATGCAGGTTATTTATCTGACCCACATAAAGCTCGATCTCAAACAGGCTACATGTTCACATATGGAGGTACTGCTATATCATGGCGATCTACAAAGCAGTCCATTGTCGCTATTTCTTCAAATCATGCTGAGATAATAGCCATTCATGAAGCAAGTAGAGAATGTGTATGGTTGAGATCAGTGATACATTTCATCAAAGAAAGATGTGGTTTGAAGTGTGATGTTAAGGTACCCACGGTGCTCTTTGAAGACAATGATGCATGTATAGCTCAATTAAGAGGAAGCTTCATAAAAGGAGATAGAACGAAGCATATTTTGCCAAAATTATTCTTTACACATGATCTCCAGAAGAATGGTGATATTGATGTACAACAAATCTGTTCAAGTGATAATCCAGCAAATTTATTCACCAAATCTTTACCAGCCTCAACTTTTGAAAAGATGGTACACAAAATTGGAATGCGAAAATTCAACCATCTAAATCGTGGTTTTTATCAGGGGGTAAAATACACAAGGTTGCACTCTTTTTTCCTTAATCTAGGTTTTGTCCAACTGGATTTTCCTAGAAAGATTTTTAATGAGGCAACAAGTAATGGGTATTATGTATGTCTATGTATATTTTTGCTCCTTCAATTTTTCTTTTACATAGACATCCAAGGGGGAGTATTGTAAAATAATGGTACAACCACGTGGACCCCATCAATTTAGTGACTTTCATCACTTGTTATGGTGCAAGGCAAAGATGCATGCCATGTGGAAACCATCCTTTGGAGAACTACCTTCACTTGGCCAATTAATGGCCAAGTTATACATTTTATACATTAAACTCATGGCTATAAATAGCCACTACACTAAATGAAAAGAGATACGGAATACATTACTTTCTATCTTTTTACTTGTTTTCCTTTTAGTTCATTAATCTTAATTTACTTAGCAGTTATTTTATAACAAAAAAATAAGATGTAAGTTTCACAATTTCGATGTGGTAACATCAAAAAATTAGATTTGACGGAGGCAATTATTACGATTGAAATGTTAATTAATTAATAGTATAAGCATATGATGGAATATTTCATATACAACTGATTCAACAAGAATTGGGGCCTAAAATCAAATTTTATAAAAAAATCTTTAATTTTTTTTAATTTAAAAAAGAGAGATTTTTTTAACTTTATAGATGCAAAGTCACATATCTAAATTAAATAAATTCTAATAATAACTAAAGAAATAATATAAACTTATGAAGTAAGAATATCAATAATGACTAAATTTTAAACAACAGTAATTTTTGCAGAAGATTTCATTAGACTTCAACATATTTAATATATGAAAATAAGAATAGTGAAAGGAGACTGAGAAAATATATACAAGAGTCGATGGAAAATGTGGGTTCATGTTAATTGTTATTAGAATAAAATAATACAAGAAAATAAATATCCTCACAAAAATATAATACCACAATTATCTAAAAACTATTTCTTCTGTCCCAATTTATGTGACTTACTTTCCTTTTTAGTCGGTCCCAAAAAAAATGACACATTTCTATATTAAGTAACAATTTGACTATAAAATATCTATTTTATCCTTAATGAAATGATTTACAGTCACACAAATTTCTATTTTTTATTTTGGACCACAGTTAAAAAAATCTTCCTTTTTTTTAAACTCCGTGTCAAGTCAAAGTACCTCACATAAAATGAAACAGAGGGAGTAATTCATATCCTATTATATCCCACATTAAAAGGTAAGTTTTTTTTTCTTTTTCACTAAAAAGCTAGGGCTCAAGGCACGTTAATTGGTTTATGGTAAGAGCCGACCCTATTCTAAAATTAAGTTAAGAATTATATTAATATTTTGTTTGATTGACTAAATAAATTTATTCTCAAATAATTTGTATTATCAACGAAACACGTCTAATCTTAAACATAAACATGAAATATCTCATATTATTTCATCTAACAAAATATTTTAGATAAGATAGATTAATTTGAAAATTATAATCTCAAAATAATTTAATTAGCGTAAGAGAAAGCACGTGCCGATCGAGTCGATGAAATTTCACGTGGGAGGGGTAACTGGTATTTATTAATCAAAAATCAAAATAAAAAAGTGCATGTGATATATAGTTGGAAAGACCCCAGAGCTCTTAAGCTTTTCAGCTCATTATCTTTTCTTTTTAATTTTTAATATTTTACCACTAACAAAAAAAAAATACAATTTAAATAGCTCAAGAAAATGAGTTATTTTTTTCTTTTTGCCAGCTAAATCAGGTTGGTATTGGATTATGCATACTATTTATATATATAAAGAATATTCTAAAGAAAATAAATAAAAAGAATGATGTATCAGCTGATATCATAAATGTAATCATTCGTTTTGCTTGATTATTAGGTCATCAATTATATATAGCAAATAATTCCTCATGTATTATTGTTATCTGCTTAACAATTTCTAATTTACTATATTGTTAGCATGAGTTTGTGTGGGTACATAATTAGTATCAATCATAAACTAGTTAATTATTTTTCTAAAATGCCTAGTTTCACCTATTTTGTTAGTTATAGTATATTTTTTCTAAAATGCTTAGTTTCACAGCGTTTCTAATAGTCTTCTTCTTCTTTCAAATTCGACATATTGTAAATGTGAATCATTGAGTGAATTATATATCAAAGGACTTGAAGTATCGAGAGAATTTCATATCTAAAATTTAGAACTCTTTAGAGGAGATTTTGAGTTGGTTGCAATTGAATAGTCAATGTACATTCCATGTGTAGTTAGTGTAAAGTGATCTTGGGTTGGTCACAATCAAGTAGTCATTGTATACTTCATGTATAGTCAGTATAAACTTCATATATAATTAATCTATATTCAACTTTTTGGTGTATTATAATGTATAATCAATGTATAGTTCATGTATAAATAAACTACATTATGTTTTTTTTATTTAGTATCATAATGTATTATCAGTGTATACTTTCTATAACATGGTACAATTAATTCGGATGTAAAATACTGCCCTATTGCTTGTGTGTTTATTTGAATTCAACACAACTTCCTACTTTAATTTTATAGACATATAAAAATATATATTATATAAGTATAAATAATTGATTGAAATCCAGTAAATCAAATTAATTATAATTGAATTTCAAATTCGTAAAATTCATATATCTTTGAATATATATGCTTTTGACAACCATACCTCTATACCCTCACGATTCTTGTGTGGGATGGTGTGGAGCCATACTTGGAACATGGCAAATTTTATATATAAAATGTCGATTCAAAAAAAGATTTCTTGCTTTATCAATATTTTCTTGTTTTAGGCATGGCTAAACAAATAAGTGTGCATTATAAATTTAGGTGAAGCCAGAATTTAAAGTTTATGAATTTGAAATTCTAATTTCTTTTAAGTTATTAGATTTTAAATTAATAACTTTTATATATTCACTAAATTTCTAACTAAAAATTTAAAATTTAAATTAGAGTTACTGAATACCTGAATTCGTAATTAACACAATGGCTCCACCTCTAATTATATAATGTACATATGGAAGGACATGTATAATGGAAGAATGAAAGTCAAACTCATAATTTGGAGGCATTGTCATTTGTCAAAGATATAAAGCTGTACGGTGCTTGTAAGAGGGATTCAATACTTTTGACCACAACAATGTTCACATTTCCATACCTTAGACATAATGAGTGAAGTATTTTTCACATTATTAATATAATTTTATTGGTTTTTTTCTTTTTTCTTTTCATGTTATCAAACACGGTTTTATATATGGAGTTATCTATTATTGTAAATCAATCTGCATGCACGATACAACAATAATAAAAAGATATCTAGTATATTCTCGCTGAGTGAGGTTTAGGGAGAGTAAAGTGTACATAGTTCTTACTTCTACTTTAAAGGTGAGGTAGAAAGTTGTTTTCGATAGACTCACAGTTCAAACAAAAGTAGACTTAAAAAAACATAATAAAAATACAAGAGATAATAAGTAGTAAAAAAATAACATATTGTAACAGAATAGTACTACAACTAACTACACAATCGAACTACAATTAATTTACATGATATTGTAAAAGAATGTATTATATTACCTTATATTATACTATATTGTTTGGAAAAATCAAGTGGAACTCCGAGTGCTAGCCCATCTAAAAGTACTCTAATTGAGCAAACTATTTTTTCCAACCAATTTGTTGAAAAAATCATAATTAAGACGACCAATCAATTCTAATTTGTTCAGGTGATTAAGGAAGTAAATGATTAGTTAGGTTAAGGTAAAAGCATTTGTCTTGATTAGAATGGGGAGGCCATATATATTTAATCATTTAACATAAAAAGGTTAAAAGTGAAAACTAATTGTGACATCTCTCCTAGACTAAAGATTTGATAGAGCCATGACAATAATTTAAAAAGATATGTTTTTCAACCCCAATACCAAAAAGTTTAACCCTCATTTTAGCTAATAACTAAGTTGTACCCATTTGACGTCGTTTAGTTTATGAGATAAGATAAAATATTTCAAGATTTTTGTATGGTTGAAGATATATTTAATCTTACTTTCTTTTTTGTATGTTCTAAACAAAGTGTCTTTTTATATATTTATTAAGTTTTTCAATTTCAACATTTTATCGTCTAAATGACTAGTTTAAGATCGCAAGATTTATATGATTGTATATATTTATAATTTAAGACCACAAGTTTCAAAAATCTCAATTTATTTTTAAAATTTTGTGTCGGTAAAACTAAAACACTTATATTTAGAGAGATGGAATATTATTTTCTTTCACTTGAGAGATGGGATGAATTAGTCCAAAAATCTTATAATTCCATGTTTATAATCCCGGGACAACTTTGCTTGCGAACCAAACGACCCTTTATACTAAGTTTTGAGACATGGCGAGGATGTAAATTACGTACTTTTACTGGTTAATATATGAAGTTGGTAAAAAAATGAACAATTTTAGTTTTTGAGTAAGAACAATTTATACAACATATGTCATCAGTATACAATAATTGTAATGGCCCAACTTAGACATGTAAAATGAGCCCAATTATAGATAATTCGTCCAATTCGTCCAAAATTTTAAAGGTTGAGCTCAAGATAATTTGAATTAGGTTCAATCTCAACTCATTCAAGTCCTAACTCATTTTAAGATAATCCTCAAATGAGCCCAATTTAATCTCTAATTTTAACCGGTTTTAAGACTCTTATTTGCATTGATGTAATATATGTTCCTATATTGAAAGTATGAATTAATGTCTATTTTATATCTTTTAGAATTTATCTATTCATTAATTAAAAATAATTCAATTTTTCTTGAGTTAAAGTTTAAATTGTGGTTATAAAACTTAAATACCAATATATTAAAATTATTAAGATTAAGCGGGTCAAATTGAGCAGGTTAAGACCCAACCCGTTTTACGCCCATTTGATCCCAATCGAATTGAGCCCAAAGTAAACTTGGGCGGGTCAGGATCCAACTCAATTTTTATTTGAGGATCTTTCACATATAGCCACTCAAAAATAGCCTACTTACGCACCATATCTATAGTTTGATAATTACAATTCGTAACTACATGTTATAGGAAGAGAGAGGCGAGCGAGATTGGGAGAGAGAGGAGAGAGGCGAGCGAGAGAGGGCAGAGAGTGGGAGAGAGGTGAATTGTATATGTATATCGGTTAGATAATTATATATTATACATATGTATTTGTGTTGACACCCAATTTTGACCCTCCACAATATAAATTAATCACCGAGCTTCTTCAATCTGGAATGATTTGGTATAATTGGCTTTATAAAAATTCAAAATAATTTTCAAGTCATTTTAAGTAGTTTGTCATTTTTATAAATTTTAAAATAATGAATATGATATTTTATATAATTAGGTGTCTAATTAGTATATTTTATGAATGTTCAAAAAATTGTCTCAAAAAGGTTTTAGCTTTATTTAAATATTTGGTTATCTAGTTTAAATTAATTAATAGCTTATATTTCTAGTTAATTAGTTTATAATTAATTTAATTATTATATAATTATGTGTCTAATTACCACATTTTATGAATATTCAAAAATCGTCTCAAAAAGAGTTTGTTTTAATTAAATATTCAATTAAATTAATTTGGTTTAAAGTATAAGTTATTTATTTT